>CM062830.1:24690937-24743436 GCA_031772345.1 Himalopsyche anomala | reverse complement strand
ATTAAAATTTAAAAAAAAAGTATATGGGTTTTATAAAATAAGCTATTTTTGAAGGCTATAAAATTTGGAGGCCCCAAACGCGCGCCACGTGGCGTATTATAGGATAATACGCCACTGATTATCAAATGTAATATAACTATTTAATTCGTATACATGTAACCGGTGAACGGATTCTACCGAACATTACTTTTCCGAACACGAACACTCCGAACAGGAATGGTCCGAACACGAACTCTCCGGCCAAGAATACCCCGAACACCGATTCTTTCGGACTCGGAATCTTCCGCACACAGAACCTTCCGGATATAGAATACTTCGCACACCGAATACTCCGAACATTTAAATATTTTTAATAGAAAAATCATTGTTTTATTGTAATGTGGAATGTTTTATGGCAATTATGCCAAATATTTTTTTAAATGAAAACAAGAAACGTATTTAATTTTCATGTATATAAGCAGTTTATAATTTTATCCGTATTTTGGCTTATTAATTTTGAAAATTGTGTTGTATTATAATTGTGCTGATATTTTTGATTATATTGAAAGGAAATACCATGCATATAAACATTTAAAATTGCAAATTGATATACACAGTACTTTAAACATAATTTTATTATCTTATTGATACACATATCATACATATTTTACATTCACTTGACAAATGCAAAAATGTGTATATCAATTTTTAAACATATTATGTGTTTGTAATTTTTTTATTGCAATGACTTTAATAAATAATTTTAGCAATTATTATTATTGAAAGAAATGAAAGTATAGTTGAAGTTATTCTTAGTTCTGTTTATTACTCTGTTTTTTGATGATTAATATTATATTCCCCCCTCCCACCCATCCTATCTTATGAACGGGGCGTATCGAGAGCGATTAGGTTACCACTAGTCCTGTCCAAGCCCTATCCTTCTATCCCTACTCTCTTTAAAAAAAGAGAGATTGGACAACTGATTAACAAGCAGTTCTCGTTTAAACACTTATGTTGAGATAAACTGATGGCCATAGACTAGTATACTTAGGACTGTGACTTTTTCTTTTAATTTGCAATACTTCTTTGTGAATTAATGTTATACAATGACAAATGTAGGTATTATAGCTTTAAGATAGATTTTTCGTGTTAATTTTTTTTAACTTTATAAAGCATCAAAAAAAATAGTTTAATGTAGTGGTTTGGTATTCAATATAAGTTTTTATTTCAGAATTAAAGTCAATTAATGTTAATGTTGAGAGTTTTAATACATGTTTTGATGTTATAAAAACGTCGTAATCTCATGACAGTAGTGCTTTTAAAAAATAGTTTATTCTTAAATAGAAACTCACGATATAAGAGATAATACATATTTATTATTGCTGAATATAAACATTTGTTTTGGATTAAATGCACATGGTGCTAAAAGGTCTTTTGTTTACAAAATAAAAATGTTATTATTTTAAATCATTTCGTGCGAACATATTGTAGATCTGTTAATGGCTACCGAGTACCGACCCTTTTTATAAAAGTCAACGTCAGCAGATTAATACCTGAAGGGGGAAACTTAAACTATTAAGTACGTTTGATCCACTCCGAAGAAAAAATGCGTTAAGAGTACTCGAAAAAAATGCTTTATTTATTTATTTAACATTGCCTAAGATTGACATATTATAAATTTAAGACTTTTACAATGAATAAAAAAAACATTACATATTTTCATATTAAAAGCAGTAATAAAAAATGGCAAGAAAGCCTACTTATAAAAGCACAAATTCTCCAAAAAGAAAGCTCGCCACGTTATGTTATTCACTAGAATCAAATCAAAATTTTGTTTTTACTCACAAAGTTGGCATTTACTTAAATCATAGTTCTGACAATGGCGAAAGCCGAAATAGCTATCAACGCATAAAAATGATTAAAAACTGCAGAACTAAAATACATGCAACTTGGTCCTTAAATATATGTGAACGGATTCTACCGAACATTACTTTTCCGAACACGAACACTCCGAACAGGAATGGTCCGAACACGAACTCTCCGGCCAAGAATACCCCGAACACCGATTCTTTCGGACTCGGAATCTTCCGCACACAGAACCTTCCGGATATAGAATACTTCGCACACCGAATACTCCGAACATTTAAATATTTTTAATAGAAAAATCATTGTTTTATTGTAATGTGGAATGTTTTATGGCAATTATGCCAAATATTTTTTTAAATGAAAACAAGAAACGTATTTAATTTTCATGTATATAAGCAGTTTATAATTTTATCCGTATTTTGGCTTATTAATTTTGAAAATTGTGTTGTATTATAATTGTGCTGATATTTTTGATTATATTGAAAGGAAATACCATGCATATAAACATTTAAAATTGCAAATTGATATACACAGTACTTTAAACATAATTTTATTATCTTATTGATACACATATCATACATATTTTACATTCACTTGACAAATGCAAAAATGTGTATATCAATTTTTAAACATATTATGTGTTTGTAATTTTTTTATTGCAATGACTTTAATAAATAATTTTAGCAATTATTATTATTGAAAGAAATGAAAGTATAGTTGAAGTTATTCTTAGTTCTGTTTATTACTCTGTTTTTTGATGATTAATATTATATTCCCCCCTCCCACCCATCCTATCTTATGAACGGGGCGTATCGAGAGCGATTAGGTTACCACTAGTCCTGTCCAAGCCCTATCCTTCTATCCCTACTCTCTTTAAAAAAAGAGAGATTGGACAACTGATTAACAAGCAGTTCTCGTTTAAACACTTATGTTGAGATAAACTGATGGCCATAGACTAGTATACTTAGGACTGTGACTTTTTCTTTTAATTTGCAATACTTCTTTGTGAATTAATGTTATACAATGACAAATGTAGGTATTATAGCTTTAAGATAGATTTTTCGTGTTAATTTTTTTTAACTTTATAAAGCATCAAAAAAAATAGTTTAATGTAGTGGTTTGGTATTCAATATAAGTTTTTATTTCAGAATTAAAGTCAATTAATGTTAATGTTGAGAGTTTTAATACATGTTTTGATGTTATAAAAACGTCGTAATCTCATGAACAAAATTTTAATGTCCATTTATTGGTGTAAAAGCTCAATAATTTTACTAAAATACTTTAGTTCTTCTGATAAGATTGGATTTACTCTACTGAAAAATTCCATTTCTTTAGTGATGATTATAAATATTTTTTAGATTTATGAATCAATATAAGTCAGAGAGTAATGTTGTTTATTTAAGAGTACATATCAACACATTTATGTAGTAAACAAATCACGATACCATGAAAACAGTTTTATCAAAAAAATATAATATATTACTAAATAAGAAGGAAAATTTTTTAAGAATTTTAAGGAAAGGATTTTTCATTAAACTCAATATGTAACTACATATAGGTACTGTATGTACCTATATGTAGTTACAAAACATAAATATACAAAAATGAGATTTTTTAGCTACATTATTTATTTAAATATGTTAGCAAGCGATCATTGTGTCAGCTGTCTAAAATGGTCGACTCATGGTAGATCTAAAATCCAAATATGAAAAGTTTACAAAATATGTATTCATTTTAATATAATAAAAAACAAAATATACATGTTTACAAAATATATATTTATTACAATATAATAAAATTAAAATTAAAATATTTTACATAACAAATTTAATAATGTATCTATCATTCAAGTTAACAGTCGAAGTATCAGATTTTCAAGCCACATAAAATCAAATCTAGAAAAGAGATCTTTAACATATTGACAATGTCGGGACTTGAACCCAAACAAAAAGTAAAACTCTTACTACTAAATTACAGAGACTGGCCATTATATTGTATCGGTTTATTTATACACTAGTATTTAAAAGTCTAAGCAAAACGTGTTGTTTATTTGCTAATCATATCTTAACTATTTTAGGGTTTTCCGAAAACCCACGTGCAGGACGGTCTGTGAGAATGGCCAAAAAGCCAGAGGTAAAATTACATGCTGTAATCTTAACCCTTTGATTAGTAACGCCGTACACAATTTTTCATATATATTATTTAAAAATATTAACCATTAAATATTTTTAAGTTCTTTTAATTTCGTCAGAAGACATTTTTCCGTAAATTTTTGCAAACATATATTTTTATTATTTGTTGCAAAAAAATATTTCTCAAGTGAAAGCATTTCGGCATTTCGATTCTTTCACTCGATCAATTAAAATCAAAAGTAATAGTTACTAAAAATATACATATATCAAAAGTAATAATAAATCAGTTCATTCACACTTTTTAATTGTGCGTTTTGAAAATAAATAAAAATTCTTCCTGTGATAATTATTAATATTCTTTTTAGGTTGACCCCAATATCAAAAAATGTTCTTATATTTTTGTGCGTAGTACTACTATTAGTAAAAATAATCAAAATATACGAAA
Source organism: Himalopsyche anomala (assembly GCA_031772345.1). Lineage (NCBI taxonomy): Eukaryota > Metazoa > Arthropoda > Insecta > Trichoptera > Rhyacophilidae > Himalopsyche > Himalopsyche anomala. The sequence goes on along the minus strand of CM062830.1, from coordinate 24,739,014 downwards.
AACCCTCAGTCAATAAAAAATAACTTACTACTGAAATTGAAACAATTCTTTTACGTTGGCTTATTAAATCTTCGAGTGCATAACGTCAAGAAAAAATCTTGAAGAACAATCGTCAAGAACACTTTTTGTGTAGATAGCATCAAAATCGGTAGTAAATTTTGTAGTAAATTTTTTTTTTAGTACGGTAAAAATATCAAAGTATTTTAGTTCTGCAGTTTTTAATCATTTTTATGCGTTGATAGCTATTTCGGCTTTCGCCATTGTCAGAACTATGATTTAAGTAAATGCCAACTTTGTGAGTAAAAACAAAATTTTGATTTGATTCTAGTGAATAACATAACGTGGCGAGCTTTCTTTTTGGAGAATTTGTGCTTTTATAAGTAGGCTTTCTTGCCATTTTTTATTACTGCTTTTAATATGAAAATATGTAATGTTTTTTTTATTCATTGTAAAAGTCTTAAATTTATAATATGTCAATCTTAGGCAATGTTAAATAAATAAATAAAGCATTTTTTTCGAGTACTCTTAACGCATTTTTTCTTCGGAGTGGATCAAACGTACTTAATAGTTTAAGTTTCCCCCTTCAGGTATTAATCTGCTGACGTTGACTTTTATAAAAAGGGTCGGTACTCGGTAGCCATTAACAGATCTACAATATGTTCGCACGAAATGATTTAAAATAATAACATTTTTATTTTGTAAACAAAAGACCTTTTAGCACCATGTGCATTTAATCCAAAACAAATGTTTATATTCAGCAATAATAAATATGTATTATCTCTTATATCGTGAGTTTCTATTTAAGAATAAACTATTTTTTAAAAGCACTACTGTCATGAGATTACGACGTTTTTATAACATCAAAACATGTATTAAAACTCTCAACATTAACATTAATTGACTTTAATTCTGAAATAAAAACTTATATTGAATACCAAACCACTACATTAAACTATTTTTTTTGATGCTTTATAAAGTTAAAAAAAATTAACACGAAAAATCTATCTTAAAGCTATAATACCTACATTTGTCATTGTATAACATTAATTCACAAAGAAGTATTGCAAATTAAAAGAAAAAGTCACAGTCCTAAGTATACTAGTCTATGGCCATCAGTTTATCTCAACATAAGTGTTTAAACGAGAACTGCTTGTTAATCAGTTGTCCAATCTCTCTTTTTTTAAAGAGAGTAGGGATAGAAGGATAGGGCTTGGACAGGACTAGTGGTAACCTAATCGCTCTCGATACGCCCCGTTCATAAGATAGGATGGGTGGGAGGGGGGAATATAATATTAATCATCAAAAAACAGAGTCATAAACAGAACTAAGAATAACTTCAACTATACTTTCATTTCTTTCAATAATAATAATTGCTAAAATTATTTATTAAAGTCATTGCAATAAAAAAATTACAAACACATAATATGTTTAAAAATTGATATACACATTTTTGCATTTGTCAAGTGAATGTAAAATATGTATGATATGTGTATCAATAAGATAATAAAATTATGTTTAAAGTACTGTGTATATCAATTTGCAATTTTAAATGTTTATATGCATGGTATTTCCTTTCAATATAATCAAAAATATCAGCACAATTATAATACAACACAATTTTCAAAATTAATAAGCCAAAATACGGATAAAATTATAAACTGCTTATATACATGAAAATTAAATACGTTTCTTGTTTTCATTTAAAAAAATATTTGGCATAATTGCCATAAAACATTCCACATTACAATAAAACAATGATTTTTCTATTAAAAATATTTAAATGTTCGGAGTATTCGGTGTGCGAAGTATTCTATATCCGGAAGGTTCTGTGTGCGGAAGATTCCGAGTCCGAAAGAATCGGTGTTCGGGGTATTCTTGGCCGGAGAGTTCGTGTTCGGACCATTCCTGTTCGGAGTGTTCGTGTTCGGAAAAGTAATGTTCGGTAGAATCACCGAACCGCTCCACATTGCCAGTGGACATGGAATTTTTTTTAAATGACCCTAATTTTAGAATTGAATTCCTCAACAGATTGAATAGAATTTGAAGTTATCAACCACTTTACAGGATTGAAGCTTAAAAAAAATAAGCCGCTCATATGTTATTTTTATAATAAAATCATCCAGAATGGTTTTTGCATTTCAATGACTCAATCATTAATTATACATGATAAGCAATACATTAACATGTCAAAATTACAATGTCTAACGATCATTATCTCGAACCACTAGTGTTAACCAATACTGGTATGTGTGATAAGTTACCACACCTAACTCGATGAGGCTCAGCTTACACAAAGATCTAGCTTGGGAAACCGATAAATATCCCTGGTATATTTATAATAGATTCGGGCCCAATCGAATCGAAAAGGGTGCAACAAAGCCATGTTAGATTATGGCAAGTGGCAACGATAAACAACAGTTTTTACCTGATTCTCGTAAAACCATGTGCAACCGAGATTTGTTGAGGATTTTTTGCTTACTTTCGCTAAAAGACTGCAAATAGGGAAGATTTTAAAATGTTGATACATTTATTTAATTCGATTTTCTTTGCATCAAATCGTAGATTATATCTCCTCAATGATACATTTTGGAAGCATGATAATCAAAATAATAAAAAAATAGTTTAAGGAAACTTTAAATGTAATGATTGACTTATATTAAAATTAAATAAAAATAGAGAATAATTTAGTTTGATATAAAGTAATGACAACAAATTGATGCGAAAAAAGTTGATCATTTATATTCCGCTATGACTACGGAAATAAAAACTGCTATTCTTTTCGTTATTTTAAATGTATTTTTTTGTTCTGAACACTGTTATTAAAATTATAAATTTGTAGCTGTGACCGAAATTTTATTTGCATCTTTTTATATTTATAAAAACAGCTGATTACTCGTCAGGCAATTGAGTAAAATTTTAAGGTATAAATATTTTGGCATTTCTCTATCATCGATATGCCAAAAGGAACGTCTAGACGAGAATGTACCAATTCCCTTATTGCTAAAGTATTTCCTTGCCAAAATTGCGTATTTACAGAGATGCTCAATCGACCAAACCAGACACATAAGTCACTTTTCGTTTGTTAGTTTGCCCTCGATTCTATTGGCAATAAATCATAGTTTAAAAGCAGTGTCGGAATAAGGAAGGAAGCTTTTACAGTTGAGTTGTTCGTTTTAATAAAGTAAGTATTAATAGAAGAAATACGTTTTTGATGTATGGATAGAAAAATATCAGATTCGATGATTCATTCGACGCAATATTTCAATTTTAGATGATGTGGATAATATAGGACTAAATAAATGGCATTCAATACCAAAAATACAAAATAAACAAATGTATTAAATAATATGGCAACTGAATTTTTAACTACGTAAAAAAGAAAACAGTTTCATCAACTCTATTTTACGAATTAATTCAAATGATTTTGAATTGTATGAATTGAACAGTAAACTGTGTCTTTTATAAAGCTCAGAAGAAGCGATTTAAAAAAATATATTACTCAAATGAATTAATTGGTCCACCTATAAATCGATTGCCCTACCAAATAATCATATTTTAAAAACAAAACACTCTTTTGAAACTATTTCTACAGATTATATTAGACTTGTCCAGTACCGGTTTCGTTCATGACGAGTATTTTCAATTTAAACTAATCATATGTTTATCAGTTTGAAATACTTTGCTGATATTAAACAGATGTGGAAATAATACAAAAGAGTGTTTTATTTTTTTACCTTCATTTCACTAAGTATTGACAGTGAATACCTTAAATACAATAGATAAGATATTTTAAGAAATAAAAAAGATTATTAAATTTGAATCGTTCAAACTATGTACATTCTCACAGATTTTGTCACTAACGACCCGGGATTCGCCTTTCGGCGTCTTCAGGCGTTCAAGTGCACGGATGAACTTGAACTGACACCAAGCACCTTCAGTCGAAATCTTAAATTAAAAAAAGAAAGATTATTTTGTTAAAATTATTACATTAAACTGTATTTATTCGGATTCTTACTGTATTATATAAAATAGGTTATGTGACCAATGAAAAAAGATATTCCGTTTGAGTAATCGAAAAATATTATCTCAACGTTCTTTTTACAAGGGTTTTCCTAACAAGTGTTATTTCTTTTGTTCTTTAATCGTCTTAGACAAGATTAATTAAATACTTTAATTTTGAAAGTGCATGCATACTTTTTCAACACGAAGAGCATAGTGACGCCTTTTGTGTTTGCACATTTAACAAACATTACAACAATAATACGAAGAAGACGACGTATTTGTTGAAAAGTTTCAAACTAAAGTCTTTGTAGTTACATTTCATTGCCCATTATTTTCATACTTGAATAGTTTTCATTGAAAGTGAGCAAGCGTGCACTTGAAAAATAAACGCTAAAAGATAACTTTTCAATATGCAGTAATGTTTCCTTTACCGATGTTTGGAGTTTTCTATGTAACTATTAGTGGTCAAACGATGCACATGCTACAAACTATATTGTGACCGAATTATCTTAGGAATTAAATTTTTTGAATATATAAACTTGAAAAAATATTATATTATTCACTACACATTTTTTTTTTAAGTTGATTTCTTAAAATCTACCACAGCAAATATTAGTCGCCGTCGCCGAGTAGTAGTTCTCTAGATATTTTTTTCTAACATGGTTGCGTTGTCTGAAATCATCGATTTGTCTTTTATAAAATACAGTGATTCCTGTATAGGGATTCTGAAGTCTCGGGTTTTTCAAAGTCCCGGGACTCGAGACGTGATAAAGTCAAAGTCCCGGGACTTCCCGGGACTTGGGACTTTTATTTGTATGTATGTACTAAAATGGGATGATAACGGTACATGTATTGAAAAAATAACAATGAATAGGGTAAAATTATGACCGTTACTTTACAAATCACAATACAGCTTTTATACCTTTTTTTGTCTTATTGAGACTTTGTAAAATAGTGAAAAACATTAGTTTTTTTTTTCAAAACTGATCCCAATGATTAGAAACCAATGTATATTTATTTTAAATCAAAATTAAATAAGGTCACATTAGCGATTGCTTGCATCTAATTTTTATTTGTTAGAATGGTTTTTTCAAAATTAAAATGTACAATTTGGCTTCCTTAAGTCCCGGGACATTTAACAACTAAGTCCCGTGACTTGAGACAGCTAAAAACCTTAAAAGTCCCGGGACTTTTGTCCCGGGACGTCTCGACACAGAATCCCTATTCCTGTATCTACAATAATAACGAATTTGCAATAATTGCATCGAAATTTTTGAATATTTAATAATTTTTCGTTACTTTAGGGTTTATAGTAAAGTGGTCAACATTGTCGGATTCGGTTGCAGTGCCCCGAGTACCTGTATGTACATATTTTTATGAATTTGACTTCTTTTCGAAGAGACGAATGTAAGTGAAAATTTCACCCGCCCTAAAATCGATACGTTGCGATATCGATGAGCTAGTTACTAACCCTGTCCTAACCTTATCCTTTTATCCCTACTTTCTTCAAATAAGTGAGATTGAGTAACAATAATTTCTGGTAGAAAAAACTTATGTAAAGATAAACTCCAAAGGAAGCATACTGTACAAAATGTGTATTGTGAAGCGGTAAAACATCAGATGTTCGCTAAAAACTTACGAAATATTTAATTTTAATAAAGTATAAACATAAAACGTAAAATGTTTAATTAAAGTTACGAAATATTCAATGGATAATATATTTAAGACAATTTTATCCACCTTTTCCTATAAAATATATTACAACAAAGATAATCTGTTTAAAGATATGTCAAAACTTAATAATAATATTAAGATTACTGTCGTTCGTAAAATATCTTTTATTTTCAATAGAATGTATTTTTTATTTATCTCTATGTTATATTTGAATAGTCGTAACTCAAGAAACCATATTCGTAAACAACTTGAAACTTTTAAGCCTAAGCCATTTCGTATTGTCTTGATACACTGTGAAACAAGTAGATAAAATAGGCGGATGATATATGTGAACTAAATTTAGACAAAGATTTGAGAAACTTGATTGCACACAGAATGAAATTTATATTTTTTGTTAGTTTGATATTATTTAACTTTTTGACCGTATACGGTTTAAGTTTTTTTTATTTAAAAAGTAACCGTAGTTTTATTATTTAAAAATGATAGTTCTGAGTAAAAAACCAATGGTTTATTTTTTTACAGTTAAAATAAAACCTGTAGTCTCAATACAGTGTGCTACATAGTCGGTTACGAAAAAAAAATCAGGGTCCATATGCAAACATATGAAAAGGCCCTTATTTTGTTTTGTTACAAAAATAAAATGTATGCAAAGAAAAAGATGACTACGAGTTGTAAATTTAATATGAATTTTAAAAAGAGTAACAGTATACGTATTTTTCCTATAATTTTTAACTGGCGATAACAAAAAAACAGTACAGGCGATAAAGGCTTTCATCATGATAGTTATACCACTAATCAAAGTCAATTATAATATTTAAATATACGTTTTTTGTGCAAACATAATAATTAATGATAAAATAATTGCTTGCCTTTAAATCTAAAAAAATAACAATTTAATAATTTTAAAAGTTGCGTTTACCAAACTGATACAATAAATGTACGAACTGAGTTATGGCAAACAAAAAATTTGTATCCGAGAATCTTTTGGTGTTCTTATCTCGTTGTTGTTGTTTTTGTTATTTTCTAATTTCTGACAGTACGGTGACGATATTGACAACTAATGAAGTTTATCCTAACAAAAGTTTTTTCTACGAGAACTGTTTTTTTGATCAGTTTCTCTGCCTATCTTTTATTGAAGAAAGTAAAGACTAAATGATATAACTAGAATCAGTGGTTAAGTTATCACTCTCGATACGGTTAATTTTAAGATCAAATAGGTGTGAGGAAAATTTAAGAAATCAAAGACATCCATGTCTTTGAACAAAAATCTATAATTAAATCGAAAATTTATTTATGAAAGTGTCATACTCGTAAGCTCCGTAACCAACGCTAACAAAATTGACCACTCGACCACGGACTGTCGTGATCCGTAGAGTCTCTTAAATATGTTTTTTATTAAAATATTCAGTCATAATAAATACAGTGATTGTTCCGGTATTAAATGATATCTGATAATTCTTGCGAATCGATGTGTAAACTAGGCTCGGTCGTAAAGAAAAGGGAAAGTTTGGCATTCTTCTCTGAAATTCGCGGTGAAAACTTTGTTGCCTTTGTGAAAATTCTGTGCTTTAATATCACAATAAATTTGCTTCATTTTCTTGTAAATAATTTTGGTCGCGGTCTGCCTTTCAAGACTTAAATTCTGTCTAGCTAAGATTTTAGGTTGATGTTTTCGAGTATAATTAGATTGGGAAAACACTCAGTGAAGAGTCACCGCTAATAATGATCTACAAACAAAAATATTCGAAATATATTTACGTTACGGCTTAAAAAATCTTTAAATAAGAATAAACGTTTGATTTTCTTTGCTTAATGTTAAAAAAAACTAAGGTACAATAAATATATCGTTTTCCAAGAGATAATCTTTGTAAATATGTTTGTGTGATCGGAACTGGGTACCTTGTTGAAATTTTCAAATAAATTTAAAATCTGATTACAAAATTTTTCAATTTTAATCTAAATATACCCAAAAGATTTTATCAATCAGTAATATTATTTCAACCAGCTTCACTTCACAGACCGAAGAATAACATTTTGAACTATTTTTTACGTTAGTGTTTACGTATGATTATTGGATGATGAAATAGTATCATTAATCACGCAATACAAAAAAATATATGTTAACAAGTATGCTCTTAATTCCACCGTTCTACATATAAGACGGTGGGAATATCTGGGCTAAAGTGTTCACTGTTAATCTTTTGTGTAGAGGCATTATATTGAAAAATAAATCACTCTTTTGTACTAATCCCACGTTTATTTATAATATGAGGACTGGTTTTGCGCTTCACCTGTCAACGTCGTTGGCTTCCGTGACGAACCTCAAGGGTTCGAGTCTAGGTACGAACAGCTTTTTTTCGATCGATTTATCAATTTATATTCAAAGCCATGCATGTATCGAATGTCTAAAAACTACCTTTCATAAGAGCGATCAGTTATTCCTGTCCATGTTTCTATCCCTACTACTCTCTTCTAAAAAAAAGGCTGAACAATTAAGTACCTAATACAAATTTTTCGCAGAAAAAAAATATCCATGTGCTCAAAATTAGAAGTGGAAATCGATCAAATATTTAAAAAAAAATTGTCTTATGGGTGTCAGTTCACTATCAAATAACAAGCCTTTAGTACTTTATATTAAGATTGTGTTCCTACTGTAAAATTTTCTTCATGAGAGTACGCAGCTTTATGCTGTGAGTCAGCTATGTGTATATTTAATAGAAACTTGTATTCAATGTGTTTTGGAATAAAAAAAATCCCTTTATAACCAGTCCGGCACCTTGCTAAGCGAATTAATTTGCTTTTGTTAGTGCCCAAGAGAGTAATAACTGAAAAATTACGTTGTTCGTTGGTTTAAAATTAAAAGATCGCGTTGTTTTTTTGTTTCCCTCTTCCGGTTTCACTGACGCAAACAAACGTTAAGTTTAGAAGTTTTCGTGCTTACTGGCCTAAAAGGGAGTCTGATACTTTTTATCTGACAACTGTATATTTGTATGTGCTTTTTTTATATGTTTGCTTGAAATAAAATTTGAGCATCATGTTTTTAATTAAACAAAATTATGGAAAACGCAAGACAGTATGAATAAAACGATGATTGTTTTTAAATACATTTAGTGTTATTTTAATAATTCCGTAACGTTATGTTTTATGATTTTGGAAGTTATAAATCAACATATTATCTATGACGATGTCAGCAGACAAAAAGAAGCTTTTATGTTAAAAAAGATAGTAATTTTTAAAAGTACAACTGTTCATACATGCCTTGCAAAATAAACGAAGAAAAATAAAAAAGTAATAATTGTAAAATAATGATTATTTTTTTATTTTGAAGATTAAAAGTCGTTAAGAAGCTATAGGCTCTTGAGATAACATTCTTACAAAAATCTCATTTATTTTACTGCTCTAATTGAAACTGCATTTCACACCGATAATTCGGATTCATTCATTATATTCACTAAAATTCTCTTCGCTAAGCACTACGACAAAATAATGCTAAGCTCACCAAACTTCACCAATTAATTTTAGCAGTTTTTTTTGTGGTATAAACACCATTGCACGAAAATAATTAGGCAAAAAAATGAAATCGGGAAAAACAAAAAAGGGGAAAACAGCGCGAAACAAACACGACCGCCAGCGGCACAAAAAACATCGTCGCCTCACCAAAGTGGGAAAATTATTTCAAGTATTACTATACAAAATGGGGAAAATTCAGCAAGCAAATAAATTATGTTCAAAATATTTTCGATGGAACTATAAGATTGGTTTATTTTTACTTCATACATATTTATCAAATTATATACAATATAATCTGTTTAATACAAAACAAATACTCAAAATCAAATAGATTTTATGATGAATTAATATATTTTGATCGTCATTATGATTAAATTATAAGATTTCCAATATCAGTTGTCTAGTATTAAAAATGGTTAAACCATTTTTACGAAAATGAGACAAACTGTTTATTTTTTCAATTTAACATAAGCGTTACTGTAATGAATGGTAATTTTATGTGTTGATAATGCCCGTGGTTAGCGAACTGGTCGTCACCGGATTTGGCTATTTTTGATTTTACAAATACATTTTGCATGTGTTTTACGTAATCTAGCATTGAATTTGTCAAAAATTGATAAATTATAATATACTAGCTGTAAGCCCGTTGACCTCAACGGGAGGATTTTTGTTGCATTTTTAAGTAGTCAGAAAATTACAAACCTATTTATTGAATAAGCCAGAGATTCTAAAAATAAAATAAATATATCGGGGCATATATCGACAGCCCTGCCCTGTAGTATTTAAATTGTAAATTATTAAATCTTTGGAATAATGTTCAAGTTTGCTAACAATCATTTTTCATAGTAGCATAAATCGATCTCGGCGCATATATCGACAGCCCTGCAGTTTTTAAATTGTAAATTATGAATTTTTTGGAATAATGTTCAAGGTTGCTAACAATTATTTTTCGTAGTATATATTTTATTTAACTAATTTTCAAGTACGCTAACAAAAATATTTCGTAGAAAAAGAAAAAGACCCGAGGACATCAGTACGCACACATTTGTGAATTGTTAAATGTGATTTGTGAAAAGTGATTATTTTATCGACTATTAATATATAGATTTTGGAATTTTTAGAATAATCTAATATTCTAATTTTTAGAATAATTTAATATCTACTTTTTTTTCACTTCAATGGAATGTGAGAAAAAAGTCGGAAAATAAATGGGCAAAGAATTAAATTATATTTATATAAAAAATGCAATTTTCACATGCAAAATATTATAAATTAATTGGACATTTTATCAAAACAAAATTATCAAAATTTTGACTTATTCTCCAAATAGAACTTGTTTTTTAGAATATATATATATAATGATTTTTACTGACGTTATTTTATTACACATACTGAAACTATGCTTTCGCCAACAACTAACTATACCACGTATGTACCTAGATTAAAAACAAATCTTGAAATAATTGCGTCTTATATTTATTTTTTGAAAAACTTATTTCGCTAGTCAATCGGATTTTGTTATTTTGATAGCATTTATTTTCATACGATCAAGATGTAATGTGATTTAAAAAGAATTTAAATTATGCAATAAAAAGGGTGGGTTCAGTTCACTTTTTCCCATCATCCTAACTTGGCTCACTTTGCCGTATTTTAATCTCGTTGTCCCCAATCTATCAAACTATTTCGCTTACTTTATTTATATTACTATTTGAGCATAAATTTACCTTTTCCAAAGCATAGACTCGTTTACTCGTTATTTAAAACAAAAGATACAAAATTATTAAATTATCGGGATAAATTCTAAATACCCTCTGTTAAAACGTAAAATATTTAATAGCCGTCAGCATACATATGACACACATGGAATATTTGCATTTAACTGTCGAAACTATATTATGTAAAATATACCACATTCATTATTTGACAGGTGTTCCATTTTTGAATCTTGAATACAAACAATCGAAGTCAGTAGGAATCGCAAATATCGTTCCATTTTCAAATTTTTATTTTATATACACTATTTTTATCGCCTTGATATTTATGACGTTAGCTCAGTTGATAGAGAGCTCGACTGGTAATCCAGAGTTCTGTGTTCGATCCACGGTCGCGGCGTTTTTTTGTATGAAATTTTTTCAGCGATTTGATTTGTTTCGTCAAATAATAAACAGTGTATTGGGAAAATATGTCTTTAGTATGAATAAAAAAAATAATTAATGGCGACAGCGGGGCAGGATGGGGGGTGGGGAGGAGGACCGTCTTTCTTGACGTCATCGAAAAGGCAAAATCGCGACCATATACAAACGAAAAAAGTATGTATTTGGTATGAATAAAAAAATGGTGACAGCGGGGCTGGGGCGGAGGAGGGGGAGGGAAAATCGCGGACAATCATTCAGACGGACGGACATTATCGACTATTAATATATAGATGACATACTTGGTCCAAATATGGATGTGACTGATTATGATTCGAGGCACATACATGTATTGCGGTTTTTTCTTATTGTATTAAAAATGGTTATATTTATTACTTGAATATTTAAGTCTTTTTCTTTAATGCTCTTTACCTATTATTACAATGCATCATATAGTAAATTAAATTTTTTAAAACACATTAATATCACCCGACAATTTTTTTTAAGAACCGACACTTTTGGGTAAAGTTTGATTCAATTTATTTTTATCGAGCTCTTTACTTATTGATTTGCAATAAAAATATTATCTAACAACACTCTTCTTCAACCAAGAAAAATATTTATACATGACCGAAATCGCTCGTATAATTTTTGCAGAAACATTTATTTTTTGCAACGTGATTTTCATTCTTCCGTTTTCTTTCATTTCAAATTTGTTTTTCAAAAGACAATATAAATAATATTAAAAATTTATTTAATGACTTAAAACACAAACATAAATCAAACAGAGTAAATGTTTTTTTTTAGAAAATTATTCCAGTTTGTATTTTAAGCTTGCACTTGTAAGTGGGGTGGGTTAGTGCGATCACAGTTTTTGATATTTATGTTTTGCGCCCTCACTGTATGTCTCTACATTTATTTATACGTAGTATACGCGCTTGATAAAAGTCTAGAATGACACGGCGTAGTCTAATTGAAATAATTTCCCGTCTGGTTAATTCGCAAGCACGAAAATAATTACACCCCGAAAACTGAAATGCGAAAAAAATACTCCAAATTGTCAACTATCGTTATAAAGTTATTTTTCGTTGAAGGTGTTAGTTTTGATGACGTTTCAAACAGAAATTATTATTTTGAGAAAGGATACAGTTTAATTAAAATTCTGTTAAAATTATTTTAATTTGATATACTTAATATAGGTTTCTTTAAATGAACTATCTAAAATATTTGTCGGCTTATATTATATTTGAAAAACTTCTGATAAGCTCTTCGCAGGTCTTTTCAGCAATTGGTATATAACGAAAAAAAATAAGATGAGATGGTACTTAAATTTGAGCTAGTCTCACTTTCATCATTTTTAAGTTTTATTATTTTAAGCACAAATGGTTCAAAATCAGTCTCGTGCAGTTCTACTCGGGCCATAAATGTGAAGGGTAGACTCCTTTTTTTATATCAATAGTGTTGTCGAAGGCGGCCATTAAACGTTGGCTGCATATACACAACAGGTGGTGGTGGGAAACCAACTTGGTCCTTAAATATATTTGTTTAGATATATAAAGACATGTCAGAAATAAAGATGTGAAGAATAATTATTAACATATCGATCTTGAAACATCCCGTTGATAAAAATGGTGAATGTAATATATGTTGAAAAATCTAGATACAAGAAATTCTTTTTAGGGAATTAAGCCCTTAATCGTATAACATTAAAAATCGAAAACATAATATTTAAAAAAATTACTTAAATCATTAAAATTATAAAAAAAAATGATTTAGTAATTTAATTAAAACTATTTAATTCAAAATTTTCATGTCTTAAAAAGGGTGTCTTATTAAAAAAATGGAACGAAAAGCATCAAAATTTGTAGAAAAAACTTCAATAAAGCTTTTGTATAGGAGTAGAGTTTTTCTATGCGCTTTTATCTTATAATAAAGGATACCATCGTCTTTAGAACAAGAGCTTAGAGCTTCAAACTATTAACAAGAAACTTACTTACAGGTCATATAACCTAAACATTATAGTGGAAGTTTAGCGAATAGACGTCCAAAGGCACCACACCTGCGGAACCTATGAAATAAGCTGGCATGCGAAAAAAGCGCCTCAGTTCACAACGTACATACTAAAAACTAAAGTAACAAAAGTTTAAGAGCTTTAATTTTGAGCTTTCCTAAAAAACTTTTAATTAAATCGTGTTAAAATTGAAAATGGTAAATGTTTTACTGCATATCTAATAAAAGTAGCTTAAAAAGTATAGCAATAATAGTAAAATAGATACTCGTACAGTTCCTAGGGTGGTGGAATTATTTTCGAGCATTTTACTTTTTTCACAGATTTTCTTTAGTTTCTCATTGTTCAATGTTTTACATAAATACATTTTTCACGTAAACCAAAACTACCTACATGGCCCCGGTAAGAATTATATATACTTTTTATATGGATTATCCATGCCTACACCCAATGTGAAGCATATGACCTACTTATAAAGGTATCTCAAAATAAGTTTTTTTCTGCGAGAACTGCTTGTTACTCAATTGATTAAACTCTTTTTTTAAGAGGGTAGGGATAATAGAACAACGCTAGGATAAGATTAGTGGTTAGGTAATTATTTTAATTTGGAAAGGCAAAATCTTGATATACAGTAAATTTTTACGATAGTTATACGGTCACTTTTAAGGTGTTTACTGTCAATACTTGGTGGAATGGCATTATAATAAAAATAACAATATATTTTTAGTACTTTTTTTCACAAAAAACTTATTGGATCAGGACCGGTTTCGTTCATTGTGAGCATTGTCAATGCTAGCGAGGTTAATGTTGTGTATACATTATACATTATATTTTATAACAACGTAACTTATATTGAAAAATACATGTAAAGTAATAAATTGTTTGTATTGTATATATTTATTAATTTTTGAAAAACAAGTTGTCTATATGTTCGATGTTAAGTCCGTGTTTTATGCTTCGAACATTTCTTTCACCCAATCTATATACTGTAATGCTTTCCGCGTAGCAAAGGAAAGCAAAAATAGCTTTTTTGGTCGCGAGGGAAATCTGTCTTATAGTATTCGTAAACTTTAAAACTACTTGTATGTATTGTGGAGAAGGAAGCGTAGCTGGCGACCGCTTTTCCGATTTACTTTACAATATTTGAACATTATATAAAAACGTAATATTTTTCTTTTATATTTTTTAATAACCTTTGTTATTTCAACAAAAGTTTTGCCAAGTAATGAAGCAATATTTTTACTTTAAAGTAAGAGGAATATATCCTTATCTAACACCAAAATAATACCAAACGATATTTGAAAACATTTTTCATTTATAATTGTTTTCTCTCTCTATAAGTTTATAGGGCGTGAAAATTGTATTTTTAGTATAAATTAAATTAATAACCTTTCTAATTATCGACATTCCTACTCTCTTTGGACGCTGCCTGTGTGGTCGAGTGGTCAACATCGTTGGCTTCGGTTACGGAGGTCACGGGTTCGAGTTCCTGTACGGACAGTTTTATAAATTGATTTTTCAATCAATTTATGAATTTATGTTCGAAGGCAATTCCTTCCTCACACCCATAGCTAGTGAATAACTAACTACTAGTCCTGTCCTAGCCCTATTCTTATATTTCTACTCTCTTTGAAAAAAGAGAGGTTGAGCAACTGAGTAACAACCAGTTCTCGTAGAAACACTTCTGTTGAAATAAAGTCCACTAGGAGTCCATATGCTCCAAATTGGGAGCGGACATGGTATTTTTTTTTTATCTTATCGTGAATTTATAATGTGGTAAAATATTATTGCCGTCGCAGACAATTTGACTTACAATAATATTTACAATACAATTACTAATAAGAGGTGTATTGTCGTTTGAAAATCGAATGACATATTGTTTGCAAAACCTTGACTTAAGAATTCCTTATTATTATAACTGATATCTTTGAAAGCATTATAGAATAGTGAAGCCATAATCCCGAATATGAGAGAGAGAGAATGAGTTCAGCCATTTACAATAGACAGAAAGCATCCTAGAAGATAAACGCTACTCGGCAAGGCGCAGCAAATGTTATCTAACCAAGTGTTTCTCAAGCCAATGTATTATAATATTGACAGAAAATAATTATTATAATTATATTTGTTATTACTTTAATCGTATCAACTCGGTTATTGTTGTGCCATGTCATGTACTATACTATAAATCGGTTTGCTTAATACAGGAATGCACAACCTTTCTCTTCTAGCGGGCTGCATAAAAAAAATTTTTGATGGTTTTGGGCCGCAAAAAAAGTGCTCAGAAAGTTTCCATTACATTTGAATCTGTTTTTTTACATACCATGCAAAAAGAGGATTTAGTGTAAATTTTTGCAAAAAAAATGTTTTTATTGTAAAATATTTAGGTGTACCGTGCACATGTCGTATTTATAAACCAAAAGTTAATGCAATATTTATCTTCGTAAGTTTTAAACTATTTTTTTAAAATTTGGCTTAATATTTGAAGTATTATATTAAGCATATAAGTCTAATCAAAATTTTCATCATTAAGCTTATCTCTACGAATTGATTTATTCTGATTTATCAACAAGAGAGCTAACTCACCATTTTTCAATTTGTATTATGTACTCTTCATTTTTACACAATATTTAGTGGAACGTACTTACTGTTTCAAAGAGAATTTGAGGCTATTTGGAGGTGAACGGTTGTTTAAATATTTTGTTGTTTTATTAATATGTAGAATATTGTACATGAAACTATTTGAAGTATCTGTTATACTTTCAAAATCACAATTAATTCGGTATATCGGATGAATGAACGGATATATGAATTATTGTGTGCACCAAGGATAAAACAGATATCTACAACTCTAGCTTACAATAAGAGCTGTAGAATGTTGAAAAGAAATAAAATATTGATGATACACAATATAACACAATATAAATACAACAAAATAGTATCAAAAACCCACTCGCCTATAGCTAACGTCAAAATCTAATTACCGCAGGATATAAACGACTTAAAATTTATTATTATGAGCATATTAATTCATTAAGACAGCTATAAGCCCCGGTAAATGGGAAACAAATAACCACAGATTGAGAAAGAGGCCTAGATCCACTGTCTGAGATGGCAGAGAGAGCTGTGGAGTCATGTTTTGAACTTCGTACACGATTTACTTCAGGACCCAGTTTGTTTGTTTTACTCATGAATAATTTAATAGTACAAAACACTGTTCGAAAACAAACAGCCTGAGTGAATCTGTCTCTAGTGCTAAATGTGTTAGCGCTCAAGCTAAAATTATTGTCTATGGAGTTATAAAATTAAGAAAACAATAATTATTTTCAGTTTTCACTGTAATATTATATAAAATAATAAATTGTTGAGAAATTTGTATGCTTATATTTATAAAAATAGTTATATGTTTAAATTGGGAAAGGTTAAGTTACTAAGATTTTATAAAATTCTCATGTGCCGATGTGCAAGAATATGTAAAAATTTTTTTTTTTACCCATACCCGATTCTTATAAGAAGCATATGAACTCTCAATGAAGTTTATCTCGAAAGAAGTGTTTTTACAAGAACTAATTGTTACTCAGTAGCTCAACTTATCTTTAAAAAAAGAGAGTAGATATATGACTAAGACAAGACTAGTGGTTAATTAATCGCTTTCGTTACGACGCCAGTTTTGAGGATAGAAAAGGCGAGAAGGAGTTTGTATAACATCAGAAATACCCATTCAAACCTTCAATGTTCAAATGCCTTCAAACGGAAATCCATTATAAAAACTGTCCATACTAGGATTCGAAACCGCGACCTTCGTAACATCCGTAACCAATGATAAAGAAGTTGGCCATTCAAGTACGCAGTCAGCTATATTATAGGCCAGGCACGGGCAAACTGAGGCCCGCTGCGTATTTTTCTGCGGCCCGCGAGCAATATTATATTCTTGAAAAAGATTCACGTTTTTATAATTTAAGATTTCGACTGAAGGTGCTTGGTGGAATTTCAATATTAAATTTGAATCGTTCAAATTATGTACACTCCCACAGATTTTGTCACTAACGACCCGGGTTTCGCCTTTCGGCATCTTCATCTGTGCATAATTTGAACGATTCAAATATTCACGTTTTTATTTTATAACGCCTTTTTAAAAAAAGATGTAGATGAAAATAAATGTAATAATCGTTATTTTTGGATCAACCTATATACGTGAACAATCATTTTCAATCATTAACCTCCATAAAAACTCTTTACGATCAATCATCACCGATGAACATTTATACAAGCAGTTTTAAGAATCTCAACTACAAAATTAGCACCTGAGTTTAAAAAAAAATTAAAAGACGTAAATCAGTTCCATTCCTCCCATTATATTGTTTTTTTTTCATGATAACAAATAGTGTACATGTAAAAATGGTATTTTACTTGCGGTCCGCCGCTCATTTTGAAAAGTTTGCCCCTCCCTTCTATAGGTAAACATATATTTAAAAAATAATGATATATATTTGAACGCCCTTTCACTGCGTTACATAACAAAAAAGCACTGCATATTATGATATATTAATTATATTAATTACTATTGTAACCAATATTGAAAATGTGAAAAACCATTTTTTAACAAGTGCAGTTAATAGTAGTAATATTTAATAAACTTTTTAGTCAAACGACGATCAATTATTTTTAAGTTCATATTAATAACTTTAAAACTTTTTCAAAAGCTTGATTTATTTTTTCAAAACTGAAAATTTTTATCTATCATTCAATATGAATTTAATGATTATTTTACATGGGTAAAATGATATAAATATGAAAGGAATCATATGGACAGTTTATCACTTTTGATTTAATACCATGTGACGTGAGGCCTGCTATTGACAGTAGTACTTCAAATATAATTGGAAACGAAAATTTTTTCCATGCCTCGAAAAAATGCGTGTCGTAAAAGTGGTTTAACACTTTACATGCAATAATCGGAAACGTTTTTATACACGTTAAATATTTCAATCTAATTTTAATAAATATATCAATACAGGATTAAGAGATATATAGAAAAAGATTTTTAGGACACCGGTAGAATACTTTCACTTTACATTAATGTTAGTAAAAACACAATATTCCTTTGTATTTGATTCCACTTTATTTAATATGTCAGGACCGGTTTCGCTCATTACGAGCATCGTCAACTGATAAGAAATATAATTTACAAAGCTATTTATACAAAAATTAACAGTTATAAACAACAAAAAACTATCATTAAGCCTATTCACTCTATTAATGTCATTATTTTCATTGTAAGACTTTGTCAAAGAATTCCCAAATTTTAATTATGTTTATAATTACTTTCAATTCCCATTCTCAATTTATTAATCTGAGATGACTTTTTAATTATATGTTAGATGTGTTAAACATTTTAATTTTGTGCTATTTTAGAATCACTTTTAATGTAATTGGTATTTTCTTTTCAATGCCAATTGTTGTTCATTTTTGTATAAATAGCATTGTTAAATTATATTTCTTATCAGTTGACGATGCTCGTAATCAGCGAAACCGGTCCTGACATATTAAATAAAGTGGAATGAAGTACAAAGGAATATTGTGTTTTTACTAATATAATGCCTTTCCACCAAGTATTGACAGTGAACACCCTAAAAGTTTACATTAAAGGCTAATCGGAAGCTTGAACCTTTGATAGAATGAATTGGACAACGTCGATCATATTTTTAATCATCTCCAATCTCAATGTGATTATCTTTTTCTTCTTTGGTCATAAAGGCTCTTTTGTGATGACTGGGGTATCCAATCCTGTAGCCTTTTTGTGATCCCGGGTCAATATACTCAACATGAAATCCGAGAATCCCGAGAATTTCAAAGAATCCATGATCCTATGAATTTACGGATTCGCTAAAAAAA
Organism: Himalopsyche anomala; assembly: GCA_031772345.1. Lineage (NCBI taxonomy): Eukaryota > Metazoa > Arthropoda > Insecta > Trichoptera > Rhyacophilidae > Himalopsyche > Himalopsyche anomala. The sequence continues at coordinate 24,719,796 of CM062830.1, read as the reverse complement.
TCGCTAAAAACGATTCTGCGAAATCGAGTACGGCTAAATCCAACAAGTTGTAGAGTCAGTTTTATCGTGTCAGTATTGTTTACAATTGATAATGTCTAGTCCAGTATTCACAGCTGGCTGATTGTATAAATAGAAACCATGAAAATCAAAGCCGTAATTCACCTAGTCTTTATTACAAATTAACCCAGTAAACTTTGTTAGTTGTTCCAAGTACTAGAGTCCACTCAAACATTATTCTAACTATATTCAAATTTCTCATCAAACTTGTCTCTTAATTACGAAGTCCACAATTTTCGAGTTATGTCAATTGGCTTCGTACTAAACTCTATTGGCTGAAAACTTTGTGAACTACAGCTTTAACGTTTGACTTTCTTTTAAAAGTCATATCGACCCGCCTTGATTGGAAATTTAGCTCAATGAAAAGTTAAATTATTTTGCATTTTAAAAGTAAAAAGAAACTTTTTACCCATTACAAAAATATACTATTCTCTAAAAGTTCACTTTACTTAATTAGTTCAAAGCAAGTTTCTTCGTTTGATTAAAATTTTAAAAACATTCAAAAAGGTTTTTAAAAATAGTGATGATTTGGAATTGACTGGGGTTTTAACTGAGTGGTGAACGTATTGTAGTTTGCTACGATTACGGTGCTACGAGCTCGAATACTGGCACAGACAGTTTCATATATTAAATATTTTTTTTACCGTTTTCTGGACATACAAATTCATTTTCGACCATTTGATCATAAAAAAGAAAAATATCTGGAGCGATTAGCTTACCACTAACCTTAACATTATATACTTACTCTCTTTAAAAAATGAGAGTTTTATTATGAGTCTAAATAATCCACATTAAGATTTAACGTTAATAAAATAGGTATCAACTGACAAGGTCTAAAAATTTCCAACCTACGGGTATCAATTAGGGATTTTAATACCGGTATTACTGATACCAGGATCCCGATATTCTTGTTGTTTTTTCTATACAAAAACACAGGTTTTGAAAATGCAAAAATAGCGGTATTTCGGTATTGAAAAAATCATCACATTTTCATAAAACTGTTTGCGAGAAATTGAAATGTTTTAAATCTGCCAAGAGTTGTATCAATATTGACTGGTTATACAATTGATTACCCTTTATAATGATGTGTTACTATTTTGAGAAACCGTAAGTTATTTAAGAAAATCACCCAGTATATAATTATCAAACATTTATTGGTCAAAATGTAGAATTGATTCAAATTAGTTTTTCTTTCTCTTTGCAAACTTTTATGTTACCGGTATCGTCACTTTCAATTTAATACCGTATTTAATATTATTATTTTTTACCATGTCCGCTCCCAATGTGGAGCATATGGACTCCTAATGGAGTTTATCTTAACAGAAGTGTATCTACGAGAACTGCTTATTACTCAGTTGCTCAATCTCTCTTTTTCCAAAAATAGTAGGAATAGAAGGAAACGGCTAGGAAAGGAATGGTGGTTAGCTAATCACTCTCGATACGCCCCGTAAATAGGGTAAGATGGGTGGTAGGGGGGAATTCAAGGCATCACATACATCCATGCCTTTGAAAAATCGATTGAAAAATCAATTTATAAAACTGACCGTACTGGGATTCGAACCCGTGCCCTCCGTAGCGGTAGCCAACGACATTGAACACTCGACCACACAGGTGGCATATTAACAACATTTTAATATGTTACAAATATTCTTGCTAAGAGAATAAATACAATTTATTGTTTGTTTAGTTTTATAAGAATGATCGTTATTTAAACAAATATGTATAAACGGATTAAAAACATACAAATGACTAGATGCATACTCAAACCCAGACCTCTTGACCATAGGCCAACTCATTATTGTTTTGTCTTATATTACAAAATAAGTATTATTTTTAAACTGGTAATGAATATATGATAATATTTCTTAATTTAAAATGATCCTTTGATTATTCCTCTCAAATAAAATAGTATTTTAACAAACTAAGAAGTCTTATAAGTTGCTGTAAAATTGACCTGGATATTAATTCTCAACACTCCACTATGAAAGCAGCTGGAGTTTGCAGGCTTCTGGGGTCCCGGAGGTAAGATGCAATTAGTCTTGGCAGTGCATGTGCGGTAACACCACTAAGGTTTATCCATAGTCATGTAGGATTTGCACTTCAGAAGGATTATGATGCCAACATTGCCAACTCTACAGGTATTAGAGCGTTACTCAACCAAACTTATCATAATATAGCTTTATCTTGCATAATATTCAAGTTTATTGTCTGCCATTGAAGTGCATTTGGTTTATTTGATATTCTGTCGTATAAGTGAAAATAACTGCGGATAAATATTAATAATCAACATATAATAGTAATACAATAATTAACAAAAATGTGTTCAAATGTCTTTTTGTCTGTCAGTTGTACCAACATATAATTATGTATTAGAGAGTTGTCAGCCTACAAAATAGCTATTTTGATAAAACAACAAAACAAATATTTTCACACATTTTTTTATTTGTGTCCGCTTCCAATGTGGAGCATATGGCCTCCTAAGATATGTGTAGTTTTGTATAGGAACACGAATATGATGAGTAAATTTGTTTCTTCACTTGATTGGTATTGCGTTATGGAAGGCTGCTGTGAAACAGCGGCTGCAAATACGTAATGGGTGGTGGTGAAACAATCAGTAACCAAATTGTATCCCACTATTGAAAGATTATGAATTCAAAATTTTAGGATCACAAAAAAGGCCTGGAATTAGATGCCATAAATGATACGAGAAACATTCGTTATAATTAATTCGCAATTACCAGGGTCGCTTGTATGTACATATAATACATTTAATCCTTTTGTTTTTCTACATAAATTAGTGGCTTAAAAATGGATAAAACGATTGCTTTAAATTCATTTTCTCTACGGTACCTTATTCGGGTTGCTTTCGAAACAACTACAAAGAATATTAAAATATCAACACAACTTTTTCCTTTAAAGAAACACATTCCCTGATTTTCCGTATTAGATAAGAAAGTTGGCTTGTTCGTTTTCCGCTTTTCAATGCAGATTGCTCGTGTTTGCGCAAACCTGAGCACCAAGTGCCCCATTCAACTTATCATCCGCTCATATTCATAAACTTTTCCCATAAAGCATCGCTCGTTTAGAACACAAAAAGAGTGTTTCGATAAAATTCTGTCATTTAACACTCAACTTGAATCAAATTCGGTGTAAAAAAGAGAGTGGAAAATATATACTCATTGCCTACCCTTAAAGAAAAGTTTTTAATTTTTACAGTGCTCTCTCATCGATATAATATAAACTCTAGAGAAATGACTTGAGACAAGTAGCAAAATGATAAAACTTTTATATTGGACTTGTAAGTACAATCACGTCTTTACTACGTTAAGTATTCTTAAATATATATCAAACTTTATTTCTTTTGTCTGTTAGAGGTGATATGGTTTTTATAAAATCTTTTTCTGAATCGTCAAGGCTGTCGATTTTGTAAAAATATCTACTTGGAAGCAGTTAAATCATCATTAAGTTTATTATGTTTTAGTAATGTATCATTTTAGATTTGCTAAAATTTTCGAAATTATAATTATATTTGTACTTACCATTAGTCACAACTTTAACTTTATAACTCTTTAATGTTTTTTTAATTACGTGTTAGATGCGTTAAATTTTTTTATTTGGGTTATTTTAGTCAATTATTCAAAATTTCTACTGTGATTTGTAAATTCTTTTCAATGCCAATTTTTGTTACACATTTTTATTTCAATTTGTTTTTGTATAAATAGCACTTTTTAATTATATTTTTTATCAGCCGACAATGCTCACCATGAGCGAAAACGGTCGTCATCTTGATAAATAAAAAAATGGAAATAAGTATATAGGAATATCGTGTGTTTCTTAATATAATGCTTTTCCATCAGGTATTGACAGTGAACAGTGATATTTACTAGTGAGTTTGTGTGGATTTCATATTTTTACTATAGGGAAAACACTATTACGGTGAGTATTTACTATGCTCACTCCAAATTTACGATACTTACGAGACGTGTAGAATATTACATACAACGCATCTAAATGTTTTTTTTTCTAAAATACCACATGGCTTTCCACTACTCAAGGGCTCATTAAAAAATCATCTTAATTGCTAAGAATTTATTAAATATAATCTATATATACTTTTATAGCTCTGAAACTAAATTCTCTGCTACTATTAGAGTATGAATTTGTTAAATAAATTAATACTCTATTGAATTACTATGTGAGTCTTTTTGCGATAAAGGGTTCGAATCCCAGATTAAGACACTAGTATACATATCGATTAATTAATACACTGTATTCATATAAAAACATGATGTACATTATACAAATATTAGCAATTTTCTACTATATTTTTTTAGAATCTTTTAATCGAGTGATCTTTATTTTATAGGTTTAAACTCCATACTTGATGTCTTTTCAGGTCCCAACTTGAATATCAGTTAAGTATTTTGGGATTAAATTAATTTTGAACGTAACCAAATTTATAAATGCACAATAAAGTTTCTCTTATTTCAACTAGAATTATTTGTAGAAGAGAAGTTTGTAGACGCAACACACTGACGCTACATAGGAATAACTACCTCATTACCATCTCGTGTTCTCGTAATATTCACGTGATACTTATAATTAGATCAGAGAGTTTGGAAACCATTACATCTGGTGTAACGTACATTATACTTGAAGCAAGCGATGCACGCTTTCGTAGATGCTAAATTATTTTACATTAAAAGTCTTTCAAAATATGTCAGTAACCTAAGTTGTGATAGTTATTATTAACAGCATTTGTGAACTTATTTGCTTACCAAAAAAAAGTAATTCGAGCAGTAAACTAGTTGATCGATAAACACTCTTGAGCATGCATTTCATCCGGTTACGGTGTACAAAGGTTTGAATCCCCGAACCGACACTTCAATACATTATTTTTTTATATATGTATGCAAAAAAATATGGTTCATTTTTTTAAAATTTATTTATTAAGAATACGTCTGCCAAAAGCGAATAGCACCTTGGTATCTTAACCGTATCCAAATAAAGAGATTGAATGAAAATATTTCTTCAAAAAATGTACTTTTAAGATTCCATTTTCCCCACTTTGGGAGTGGACGTGAACTGAAAAACTGTAAGTTTACTAAGTTACTTAAGATACTGTAGCAGCAGAATAAATAAAATAAAAATATTATAATATGTTAAAAAAACTTTATTCATGTTATCGTTTTACCTTAATTTTTTACTGAAAATAAGAATCCTTGTTTTCAGTAAAAAATGACAAAAAACAAATTAATAGTGCTAAGCTTTTGATTGAACTTCACGTTACACATAAATATAAAATTAATAATTTCTTCCAATTAATAAAAATCATAACAAAACTTGTATATATAATTGGTTTTCAGATATTTAATATATTTTTAATCAAGACAATTAGTTTTGAGCTCGACAAGCTAATGACCAACTAACTAATAAATTAATATGACGAAAGAAATTTTAAGACAATAATTGATGGGATCAATTAAAATAAAAATGGAAATATGAAGTGCGATATTTCAAGAGATAAAGAAGAGAAATTGGTGGTTGTAAATTATTTGAAAATTTTTCTAATTATCTTACAATTTAAAGACAAAATATTTTCAAGTAAGATAATAAACTGAAATGAAAATTTATAAAATACGAAATGCTAGTAAATCAACGTACAACGGTGTTCAAGGAAGGGTTCGATGTGATGATGGTAAATTATTATAAATACGTAGTGAAAATATTCATTGCGGAAGTTCATAATTTATAAATGGTAAGCCTTTCCATAAATTTAGAAATCTGAGCTTTATAAATTTTCCCCTACAATATTACGGTGTCATATCTCATCATAATTTTGAGAGACTGTTCTTATGAAACACGAATCTTCCATATAGCTCAATCGCCAGATCGGCCATAAACTTTGAAATATATAGGCCAGCTACGCCATTTCTTTTCCAGATAACCTTTAATGAAAAGTGTTCAACCCACGAAATTTAAAAGCTTTCGCCATGAAAAGCTTATATTCACGAGAAATGTTAAATCTAAATAAATACGTAAGTACCAAAATATTTTCGGATGTACATATACATAGTTTATTTTCATCAATAATTTGGAAATCAGCATACGTTTTTGTTGGTTGTTATGTTATGTAAAAAATAAAAAAGAATACGTAGTGTTGTGGTGAATGTCGCTGGCTTCCGGGCGGATCATTTTTTCAATCAATTTATCGATTTCTGTTCGAAGGCATGCATGTTTGTTATTGTCTAAAAATTACCTTCCACCCTTCCAATACTAAATAGCGGAAAGTATCGAGAGCGATTAGCTAACCACTAGTATTGTCTTAGCCCTACTTTCTTTGACAAAAAGGGAGGTTGAGCAACTGAGTAACAAGCATGTCCCGTAGAAAAACATTTGTTGAAATACCTTTATTAGGAAGACCCATGCTCCAAATTGAGAGCGAAGATGGATTCAAACTAAAAGTACACACTTAAAAATACGCTTAAAAATACTTCCGATACGTTGCTGGCTCTTTAGGAACCCAGTGAAAAACATGTTTTTTTTTTTAAATATACGTCCTAGGTTTTTACTAAGTTAGGTAAGTGTTAAAACATGTTTTTCACTTGGTTCCTTAAGGACCAGCAACATATCGGAAGTATTTTTGGGCACCTGAAAGGAAGTGTTAATGAAAATTTTTAACTAATGTATTTTTATGTGAATTATGTTGTGTAAATATATTTTATAAAAACTACGTAAATATAATATTTATCACAAAAAGAAATATCTTCTACGAATGTATGATAATACTGTATAGCTATAAATAAATATATTACTAATGTTGGTCTCCACCGAGGATGACAAGGGTAGCCTTTCCATATAACAGAAAATAGGGGTGACGAAAAATCGCAACCTCGAAGGCGATAGAGCAAACAGATTTCAAATAATCAGGGGTCAGGCGACGAATTTGGAATCCGGAAGATTTTTTTATGACCTCCGTGTCCTTAAAATACAAACTTTGTAAATAACAGCTAATAAGTTCGTCATGTTTGAGTGAAATAGTTTTTTTTTTAATAACTTCAAATTGCCAACTTTGTTAGGTGTTTTACTATGTCAGTGTATGAAACGTATTTTACCTCTTTGATAAACATCTCCAGACGGATTTATAATTTTCAAATGCTGGATGAAGACTGCATCTAGCTCTCTCACTTACCTGATCAGCCGACACTCTTTTGCTGTGGCATATTTATGGAAACAAGCCAAGTCTATTCTAATAACGAAAAGATTATCATTTTGTGTTTCTATGCGTCTAAATAAAAAAATACTATATTAAATATTTTGTTTCTTTTTCTCCAGTGTATGACCAACATAAGTAATGGCTGTCTCAATCAATTAACTTCAACCCACTTGATCCTTCGCCTTCCTAAATTAATCGTTGAGACCCAGCAGTCTTGAGTCGATTTACCATCCATCAGTTTTAAGACTAAAGATACCAAATTCAGTTGATAATCACATTCAGTCGGGTCTGTGGCGCAGTGTTTAACGTTGTTGACTTCGTGACAGATCTCACAGGTTCGAGCCCTAGAGTGAAGAACGTTTTTTTAATCAATGTTTTTTTGTTACCAAAAAAATTCTTCTCAGCTTTTATAATCCTCCAATAACAGAGCGTAGCAAGATCAATTAGTTAACCACTAGTCTTGTACAAGCATTATCTTTATATCTGTACTCTCTTGGAAATGAGAGGTTGAGCAACTGATTAAAGCAGTTCTCGTAGAAAAAACGTTTGTTGAGATATCTTCACAAGTAGACCGTATACACAACATTATATAAAAAAATCATTAAATAGAATATTAAAGCCTAGTAGATAATCAAATGTATTTATATTTATGCATACATTTTGTAGTGCAATCATTGCATCTTATTACAAATAATATTCATCCGTGATTGGTATGGTTTTCGTGGCGTTTCATTTAAAATTTATGACTTGTAAGCAAAGATTGGGTTGTATCGAATTTCAATAAGTAATTATTTATCATTCGATCGGATATTCCTTGCATAATTTTCCTAATTTAAATGCAAATTAATGTTGAACAAAACCGAACAACGGGACATAAATTTCATGCTTCTTGAAATGCAAACAGTTTGCTGAAAGAGCCTCATGTCGTAAATCTGAGTCCAGGACGAAAGAAGAGGGGGTGTGAATAAACAGTCCTTGCGGGGTACAGGAATCGAAGGGTTTATTTGCGACCCGAATTGCGCCGCTAAGGGTGTGACAAGGGTTTGTTTGCTGTATGACTTTTCTGGTGTCCGGTGATTTTTTCTGCAACAATTCTTCATCGGACATGATAATTTTTATTTTATACATGTGTTATGTTTATCGTTTTTACTAGAACACTTTTATGTGTTGGTTCAATTTTATTTAGATAACAATATATTACACTTTATAAATCAATAAATCAATCTTATAATTAATACGAAAATCGTGAGAATGTCACAGGTTGCAATTGTTTTCTTATTCTACTACTGTTTCATACTTCATTTGTTTTCATTCGAATGCACGAAACGCATTTTGAAAATAGAACATCATACAGAATAAAACATAGTATGGTATGGTATTGAGTATACATAACATCTCCCCCCTAAAGAATAAACTTATTGGTAACTTAAATGAGTTTATACAATAAATATATGATTATAAGAAACATTGAGATGATGTACATTAGGTATTTTAAGTGATTGTAATGGAGGAGATGGGTTTTATTTATTTATTTGTTACTTACAACAATCATCATTTAAGATATTTACATCTGGAATAAATATATAATAATTTTATGTTTGTACATTTTCACTTATTAGGATTACATTTTAGAGTAACTTTTACATTCAGGTTTTACAAATAAAATCTTGGTTACATAGTTGATAACAATTTTATATAGTATGTAAGAGTGTATATTGTGATTTTAGGGTTGAATAAACATGGTATTTTTGAGATAATGTAATGATTGTCGTAATCTGTTTTAAATCCACTTACTGTAAGGGATCTAAAATAGCAAGTTTCACTCTGTTAGTGTGAACTTTGATTAATTTATTTTTTACTTTAATAGTAATATTAAGAGGACTGTTGACTTTTATGATTTCGTACGGACCTTGGAAGTTAGGAGATAATTTTTTAGATTTATTTAGTTTAGTAGCATTATTTGTTAAATATATTTTATCACCGATTTTAAATTTTCGTAAGGTTTTATTTTTGTTATGCCTTAATTGTGTGTCTTCTTTTCTTTCAACTAGATTCTTTCTAGCTATTTCGTGTGATTTGGTTGATTTGAGCTTGAAATTGTCTAAAAACGAATCGTATGTATATTTAAATTCGGGTATTATTATAGCTGTTGGTAGTTTAGGTGAGTTTCCGTAAACTAATTCGAAAGGTGTACATTTTGTAGCAGTGTGTGGAGTAGTGTTATAGCTTAACATAGCAAAAGGTAACCATTCGTCCCAATCGGTTTGACTTGGAGATATGTAATGTTTTAGATAGTCGGCTAGAGTAGCATGGCTACGCTCTAGCGCACCATTGCTAGTAGGAGAATACGCACTGGTTTGGATTTGTTCGATTTTTAAAAGTTTGGCTACTTCTTTAAGTATGTTTGAAGTAAAATCTTTTCCTTGATCGGTAAGAATTTTTTCAGGGATGCCAAATTGACAAATGAAATTTTTAGTTAATTGAGCTGCAATTGACATTGCTTCATGATTAGGAACAGGGTAACATTGAGAATATTTTGTAAGATCGTCTTGAAGAGTTAAAATATATTTATTTCCACTTTCAGTTAAAGGTAATGGACCTACTATATCTAAGGCAATACGTTCAAACGGTTTTCCGCTTATAGGAGAGTCATGATACTCTTTAAGTATTTGTGGTATTTCGTCGTGATGAGGATTAATTATTTTGTTATGACAGATCGTTATATTTATGTATGAGTTGTGAAAAACATATTGGATAATTTTCTTTATCTTTTCCCAATTTAAGTTGTCTAAACCACTATCAAGGCGTGGAAAAGAGATATTTGTTTCTTTATCACTATGTAGAATATTTTTAAAGTTACATAATGCTTGAAAGATAGAAAAGTAATTTGATTTTTTCCAAAAGTTTTGTTTCGTTATTAAATGGTAAACATTATTTTTATTTTCTGTTGATTTTAATACGTCTCCTACTTTAGAGTGTGTATTTAATAATTCGTCATAATTAGAGATCATTGAACTTATTTCTAAAGCTATTCCTTTAGACATCGATTTGTCGTTAGAAATACAATGTGCTATAGATTGATTTTGATTAAGAAGAGATTCATCTATTTCATAAAATTTAACGTTAAATGTTTCATTTTGTTTTTCTAGGAAGTTGTCATACGAAAAAGTTTGAGAGGTCATGGTATTTAAAATTTGATTTCGAGACAATGCATCAGCATTAGTATTAGAGTAAGATAATTGCAATTCATTTTGCAATCGTTGTTGAGATTGATCGTTATTTGTTGAATTTAAATATTCTGCCTGAATGATTTTCACATTCCGAGTTATTTGATAATTTTCTGAATTATTAGAAGGTTGGAAGTTTTGAGAATTACTGAGAGTTTGATTAGTTTGTGAGTTATTATTTGAAGGATTTTGATAATGTTGATTTTTTACGTTGTTGTTAAATTGTTGAGATTGATCATTATTTGTTGAATTTAAATATTCTGCCTGAATGATTTGCACATTCGGAGTTAGTTGATAATTTTCTGAATTATTAGGAGGTTGGAAGTTTTGAGAATTACTGAAAGTTTGATTAGTTTGTGAGTTATTATTTGAAGGATTTTGATAATATTGATTTTTTACGTTGTTGTTGAATTGTTGAGATTGATAATTATTTGTTGAATTTAAATATTCTGCCTGAATGGTTTTTACATTCCGAGTTATTTGATAATTTTCTGAATTATTAGGAGGTTGGAAACTATGAGAATTACGAGGAGTTTTATAAGTCTGGAATTTGTTATTTGAAGAATTTTGTTGATATTGATTTTTTACGTTGTTAAATTGTCTTTTTCGACATTCTTCTAAGATATGTCCTGATTTTTTGCAGTATCTACAAAATTTTGAATTGTATTGAGATGTAAGATTACTGACAAATTGATTATGTTCTGAATTTAGAGAGTGTGGCTTTGATTGTTTGGTAAAATAATTATGATTGATCTTATTTGGGTTAGAGTTCATTTCCCTAACTGCATTATAAAACTTTTCTTCTTCAATTGCAATATTTGTTGCCTCAATAAGATTTTTGGGTTTCGAAAGCCTGACTACTGTTGATAGTTCACTGGTCATACCTAAAATTAATGTATTAAGAGCGCTGTCTTCAATTTGTTTTATTCTCCCTTTCAATTCTTCATCGTCCTTGTTCGAAAATCGAACAGCTCCGATAAAATTATTGGTGCAATTTTCAACTCTTTGTATGAATTTTATTACTGGTTCGTTAAAGTTTTGTTTACAATTTCTTAATTCCAGTTCTAACTGAGATGTGTGTTTATTTTCACCGTAGGTATTTATTAGAAATGATTTGAATTCGGCATAGTTTATAAAATTATAATTGGCAATTGTGTATTTGGCATTTCCTACGACGCAATGAATCATAAATTTTAGAAGTATGTTTTTTTGTTGCTCTGAGCATAGTTCGTATACAGTATCACAATCTTTAATAAAAGGGTACAGATTTCTTTTCTCTCCGTCAAATGTCGAAACAAACTTCATCAATGTATCGATAGTAAGTGCAGTCATTTTGGTGTGAAAGTGTATAGATTGAGTAAGAAAAATTGTTACAAAAGTTACTCACAGAATATGATGAATAATATATTGCATAAAGTTTAAACAAACGTTGACTTGAAGATGAATTTGGTTCTAGTAGTCGTTGAAATAGGTTGTTGGCAGCTTGCAGATTTTTCTTGTAGTTCGATGTAGAATCGGCAAAGAAGATGTAATTGAAGTCGGCAAAGAAAATGTACTTGAAGTCGGCAAGAAGATGTAGTTTGAATATTCGATGATGGATTTCGCAGAATTTATTTTCACCATGTAGAAGTTGAAGATTCAATAGTAGATTTTGTAGATATATCGACGTAGAAGATTTTCGATGATAGATTTCGTAGAATTGGAGATTTAGTCTTATTCTAGTTTCGTATTATTATTATATTTGATTTATTATAATTTCCGTTCGATTTAATCGATGTACTTTTATTTTATTAGATTTATTTTGTTCGTGTATTTGATTCGTGCTAATTTTTAAAGAATTTTATTCACCGTTAATTTATTGTCACCATAAATTTCTTAACGTTATTTTAGCACATATCCCACTTCTGACACCAATTTTTATGTTATGTTTATTGTTTTTACTAAAACACTTTTATGTGTTGGTTCAATTTTATTTAGATAACAATATATTACACTTTATAAATCAATAAATCAATCTTATAATTAATACGAAAATCGTGAGAATGTGACAGGTTGCAATTGTTTTCTTATTCTACTACTGTTTCATACTTCATTTGTTTTCATTCGAATGCACGAAACGCATTTTGAAAATAGAACATCATACAGAATAAAACATAGTATGGTATGGTATTGAGTATACATAACACATGATATAACAATTCTCAATTTTGTGATTTTAAATCTCTTGCAACCTGACTCTGTCTATTCTCTTAGAGCCATATAGAAAGTACTTGTCATTTCTTAACCATAATATCCTTTTTTCACTTTCTGTAACAAAAGATGTGGAGTAAATAATTTCGAAAAAAATCGTATTAAATAACTCTCTTAATCAAATATGCTCTATTGTCAAACTATATTCTCCACATTTCGAGTGAGCGTGGTTAAGAAAATATGACAAGACAGTCAAATATTTAATTCACTTATATAAATCATTGAACGAGTCTTCTTAAATAAATACGAAACAAAGATCACATATTTCATAATTTATTGATACTTAAGATTTAAAGGAATTTCTTTTGAATAATATAATATGAAATATTTTTATTTGTATTATCTTACTAAATTTAAACTCTTGTCGTGAAATCACTTTACCTTCGTTTTCCACTATGTATACATAACTCAGTTGCTCAACCTCTCTTTTTCCAAAGAGAGTAGGAATAGAAAGAAAGCGCTAGGACAGGACTAGTGGTTAGCTAATTTTGGCCACCTGTGTGGTCGAGTGGTCAACGTCGTTGGCTACCACTACGGAGGTCACGGGTTCGAATCCCAGTACGGGCAGTTTTATAAATTGATTTTCCGATCGATTCATGAATTTATGTTCAAAGGTATAGATGTATGTGATGTTTTAAATTCCACCCTCCCACCCACTCTATCTTATGAACGGGGCGTATCGAGAGCGATAAGCTAAACACTAGTCCTGTCCTAGCCCTTTCTTTCTATTCTACCTACTCTCTTTGGAAAAAGAGAGGTTGAGCAACTGAGTAACAAGCAGTTCTCGTAGAAATGATTCTGTTGAGATAAACTCCATTAGGAGCCCATATGCACCACATTGGAAGCGGACATGGAAAACAAAATAATAATAATAATAATACATAACTGCCGTATTTGTTTTTTAAAAACTGAAAACTGCCTGGTTTGCTTAGCACCGATATTTTTTAAACTTCCAATATGCATGTAACGCCATTTAATAAACTGTGAAATAAAATTTGCTGATTGGTCGGCTGAAAAACTGCCGTTTTTGTCACAGGCTCAATTTGAATTCTTCAAAAATGTACACGTAAAGACTTTATATGTTTTAAATTAAACTTTGAAAATTGTTATGAAAAATGATAACATATGTATACAACTAATTTTCGACAAAACATAGAAACTGCTGTCTTTGTTTCTGGAAACAAAGACAGCAGCAGCCCTGGGGCCCTCATGTATTGTACCGAGTAACAAGCGTCTCGTAAAATATACATTTTTGAGCGTCAATACTATTTTTCTGGCGTCGAACATTTGGTATTGAAATTTTTCGCAGACGAACATTTTTGGCCGCACAGTGAAAACGTGAGCGCTGTATGTGTGCTTCCCGAAAGAGTGGCGGTGTGAAAACGAAAGATTCTCAGGTTGACAGATTGATAGAGAAATATAACGCTTGCTGTGTGAGCAGTAGGAATATCAATCACGATTCGTCGATCATTCATCGACAAAAGTAAACAGATACCATGATGTATAATATTTACGTGAATTTTAATTTCTTTCAATTTAAAATCCCTTCTTAATTAACACCTCCATGCCCATGATGCAATCGCAAATAGTTGAGCCATTAAATCGTTCAATATTTCTCTTAATATTGTGAATAAGTATTTATCATTTTAGGTATTCTAGCATATATACATTTTTAAAATTATTTTTTTAGCTTCTAACTTAGAGACTTTTAACAGAAGTGGATAGCAGATTTTCTAATATCAAGAAAGTCAACAACACATGACAGCATTAAAAAATAAAAAGCTTCATTAGATCCCAACACATTACACGAGTCAAATATTTCTAGTGTCTAATTAAACCATTTGGAAGTACATATTTAAATATTTATATTTCGTTCACTATTCTGCCAAAAGTTGGTAAGTAACAGTTCGATAGTTGAAGTTCTGAGTAAATAGTAAAAGAAAAATATCAGCTTTTAAAATTAACCTCCAACATCGGTTTTTTGATGTTACATGCATAATTATAAAATAAAAATATAGACGAATTAATGCCAATCTGACACAGATAAGAGTTAAAAAATAATAAACAAGTATAATTTACCTGCCTTTAATCAGTATTAAAAATAATTTCCCATAAAAATAAATGCTTTTTTTTATCAAACTCGTATAACCAATGTTGAAAGACAGTTATCCTAGACCAGTGCAGAGAGACTTGCGGCCTCTTGGCTACTCTGATACTTGATCAAAATATATATTTTGATCAAAAAATTATACGCAAGCGTTTGGAAAAAGAGCGTCATCAACTCATTATATGTTCGACAGTCGAAAAAAAAGGTGGGATGTGTCAACGTTTTCTTTACTGCGGCCTTATGTTGAGTCAAATAAATGAATGTGGCATTTCGAAATGAAAAGGTTCCCCACCCCCATCCTAGACAAAGAATTCATTAAAAAAACTTTTTTGGCAGTTTGGTTACTTGTCAACTTTTGCCAAAAATGTGACGAAGTATCCGAAGTCATGTAATATGTTGTTATATTATATTGGTGACGGAAACTATGCTACGCTAACAAGGTAGAACAACTAACTGTAAAATTAAGCGAGTACGTAAAGCTAATATCATTTGAATTGAATTGCAATAGTTTCATAAGCCACTGGAGCTTACGAATATATTATTGAAATAAATATTCTACTCTGCCACAAAGATTAACTTGAATTGATACGCTTCAGTTTGAAAGTTCGAATATTTAAGTGAATAAATTTCCACTCTTACAGCGCCACCACATGCGGCGGGAAAATGCCGAACTTTCACTGCAGTTGAAAACGTCTAATAGATTAACATGTATAAGCATAACTTTACTGACAAATTCGTTTAATAAAAACGTAAAATCATTTTCAAGTATTTTGGGCTTGGGATAAAAAAATATCTAACGTTACAGGAAATGAAAGCAATGGCACCATATTTAAAATAAATATGATTGTTTATTAATATTATTCAAGATCAATTTGAGAAGAAAAGATATCTCAAGCATTAAGCAGAAAAAGTCTACAATCTTAAATATTTCGAGAATTGAATCCAGATCCATATGATCGCTTTGGTAATGTTCTAAAAAGTAGACCACAAAATATAAGTATATAAACACGAAAACGAGTAAATCAATTGGTTCGGTATTATTTTACACAAAAGAAGTTCTGAATCTGTATGTGATAAAAAATGTTTAAAATTTTGCCAAACATTAAGCTGTCATTATCCTGAAGATTTTTTAATTGTCCTGCTGTTGTATTAATGAAAAGTTATGTTATTTTTGCTATGACGGATATTGTGTAAGTGATTTTTTTAATCTTCATAAGTTGCAGTCATAAAAACAAAGTTTGTCTCGTAATGAACATGAAGTACTGTTCAGTTACGAAAGTCTTTCATTTCAATTATCACAGAATTGCGAAGTGAAATTCAATTCATTTTTCTAAAGTTTAATGCAGCAACGTAAAATGTAGATAAACTTGAACGAAAACATAAATTTTGTGCCAAACAAAGTGTCTACAATATAAAACAAGTTTTCTTCGAGTAAGTACATGTGAGTGCTAGATTCAATAATACTTCGGTGAAAACATTTCATACGTTTTGCAATGGTATGTATATATACAAACATGTATAATGCCAGTGTTCACTTTTATGTAAGTTTGCATAAGTACAGTGTTCTTAAAAAGTAATGCATGAGGAAAAAAATAAACAGCATTGGAAGAGTATTTACAAAAATTAATTAGAGCACAATCGATTTCCTGTACAAGTAAGTATTTATTTAAAATATATTTTTCATGTATTAATCGTTATCAAAAATTCTTGTAAAAAAGAATATTTTGTATAAAAATAACTGTACATTAAAATTAGTCAATTGTTTTCGTAATTGTAAATTGTAGAATTAATATCAAGAATTTATTTATAACTCTATCAAATAATCGAATTATGTGTTTCGTAATTTAAATAAAAATATGTACATTATATAAGCCATGAAAGGTGAAGTGAGCCAAATAGTCTACTAGGAAAAAAAATAGATGTTTCATTATATTCTACACGATTTAAAGTATTGTAAAGTTAAATAATCTCAGTAAATACACATTGCAATAGTGTTATTTACCTAAAATAAAAATATGCAATTCACCAAAACATAAAGTAATGACGTATTGTACTTAAAAGTCCTATTTTTTTTACCATTTTACTAGTTGACTTCACCTCTTGAGGGCTCATCTATGAAATGTGTGAATTGAGAATATGATAAAAGTGTACATTCTATCATTTTCACGTTCACAGTTCTCAGAATTGCTATACGGTCATTTTCATTTTTCAATCAATAACAGATTTCTGTTCAGAAGCTTATATGTTTGCGATATCTTATATTTCATCCCCCCATCCAATCTATAATTTCAAGGTTCAGTGAAAGTCAAACTAACTATTAGTCTTGTTCTAGTCTTATCCATTTATTCCTACTATTTTTAAAAAATGCTTAGTAAAGCAGTTATTGTATTATAGAAAAACATTTGCTGAGATGAGCTTCATTATAAGTTTATATGCTTTAAATTTAAAATATTCAAATTATGTACATTTGCACAAGTTTTTTCACTAACAAACCGGGTTTCGCCTTTTGGCATCTTCAGGCGTTCAAGTGCATGGATCAACTTGAACTGACGCTAAGTAAATGAATGTATCGTGTTTAACCATTTGAATACCAAGCGAACACCGGTATCGGGAACATATGCAAGCGAACACGGATGTCCAAACATTTAAGAAATCAAATACTTGGTATTCTAATAGAATATTAGCAATATTTTGATGAATATGTGTAGTTCCATCTATACTGAGTCAATAAAGATTTTTAAAATATCGAATTCGAGTGTATATTAGGCAAAATTATTGTTCTCAAAAACACGCAGTATCTCTGTGAAATTTTAATGATTTATTTGCGTGGTATTCAAGCGGTTAAATCACTAAGCTTAAAGCCATTGCTGGCGAAAAGGATTATCCCATGAGAATGCCTACAGATTTGAATGGTGGATAATTTTAAGAATTATATTTATTTTTGTTTCTCGGAAAAATTCTATGACTATATTTACTCACATATAGGGTATAAGAGTGGGGAATTCGACAGATTTACCTGCTCTAATTCGTGGTGAAAAAAAACTTCAACATAATTTTAGCAGAAAAAATTAATACAAATATTAGATACAAATAGCAAAAACACCTTGTGTTTCAGTATATAGTCTCTGATACGATATATTACTTTGGTTAAGTTCATCGGGCGAGTACGGACGAGTTGAGGACTTCTTCGGTTTGACAAATTGTATGAGGGATGAACGCTGAGAAGTTGTAGGAAAATCTTCGTCGTATTTGCTTTTGGAAAGTGCACTTTGATTTTGAAAATATGTGAACAGCATGCGGAGTGGTGAGTCATGTAGAGGCCAAAGGAGCTAGTCTTTATGACTTGAATATGGTTTTATTATCACGCCACGAATATATTTTTTTCCCTACAATTTGTTCACCACAGTGCCAACTTTTAAAAGTATATTATTTTTATAAACAGGAAAAACAAATTTCAGCAATTATTTATTTATTTATTTATTTATTGTTTAAAATTAAAAGTATGGTACATGACATAACAGCTTACGCCAATTCGCCATGTACTTGACAAATAAAAGACACAGAATATAAAATAAAATTACATAATACATAAAAATCAACACAAAAAATCAAGAAATAAAATAGTAAAATTTCACAAACAGTTCACAAATACTATCACCAAAAATGTCCACTTCACTAGGCAATGAGTTGATCAATCGAACGGCCCTAGGAACTGGTGACTCATACCTCCTAAGCGAGGTATAAGTTTTTAGAAATAAAAGTTTTCGCTCATAATTTCGCCCACGTGAAAATAAATTGGGAGCATGTAAATTAATAGTCATGAGAATTTCAGGATTATTAACTCGGCCCCGAAGGAGAAGAGAAAAATGCTTTAAGCTTGAAAGCGATCTTCGAGCTTCAAGAGAGTGAAATGATAACATTCCTAAAAGAAATTTGGTGGGGTAGTATTCATTTAAGGAATTATCAAAGGAAAAGAATTTAAATTTTTTGAAATAATAATATCTAAGAAATTTCTTATGGACTCTCTCCAATTGCAGCTTGTATGAACTTTCATATGGACTCCAAATGATGGATCCATATTCAAGCTTACTTAAGACCAAAGAAACATAAAGCACTATTTACTACGCTATTTATTACACTATTTAATATGAAGAAATGAAGAATTAACTTTAAATAAATGATCATTAATTGATTTTTTATTCGATATCCTCTCCCTAGTCGGAGCATACGGCCACCACATGATTCTTCCAAAATTCTCTTTCCCCCGCCAGTCTTCTTGCTTCTTCCCATGTCATTCCAGCGTCCTCTAGCTCCGCCAAGTACATCCTATAGATCAGTGGTCTCCAAACTCAATAAGGATGTGAGCTACTTTCAGAAATTAAAATTGTAGAATGAGCTATCTATACTTATTCCTTATTTATGGTTTTTATCATCGGCCCTTATCGTACTATGCAAAATATTATTATATTACTTAAAATAAATTAGAACATCAGATTTTCTAACCAAACATAAAATG
Organism: Himalopsyche anomala; assembly: GCA_031772345.1. Lineage (NCBI taxonomy): Eukaryota > Metazoa > Arthropoda > Insecta > Trichoptera > Rhyacophilidae > Himalopsyche > Himalopsyche anomala. Next base: position 24,700,423 of record CM062830.1, on the reverse strand, counting down.
CGTACTTTAATTATTTATTTATAAACAAAATAATAATTGAAAAATAAGTTTGAGTAAAAATAAAAGAAAACAATTAGAGAAAAGAATGGCATTTACTTTTTCCACAGCTCGATTTTCGACGATCGGCGTTCAATAATAAAATTCTATGGGAAAATTTATAAATATGATAAAATATCCTACGCGAGCTACCAAAAAAGCCTCGACGAGCTACCGGTAGCTTGCGAGCGACCGTTTGGCGATCACTGCTATAGATGGTCACCAGTGGCTTTACGCGACGGCGGAATCCATCTGGTTGGTAGAAGAGACAAGCAGAGTTCAGGCTTTCTTGAGACATACGCAGCACACGTCCAAGCCAGGTCCTTCGAATTATTGACGAAAATTATCCAGTCTATACTAGTATGAATTACTGTAGTGGTCAATTAATGGATCTCGCTTTGCCAAATTTATTTTAGCATTGGAAGGGTAGGAAGATTTTTTTTTAGTTATCAAGGAAAAAAACTGCTTGTGCTGGGACTCGAATCTATAAGATCCGTCACGAAAGCCACGTCTTTCTCTCAGTGACCACCGATCAGAGTATTTTTAAGGATTGAAAAGATTCAAAGATGGATGCTACGAGTTATAAAAAAGAGAAATAAAATTTAGAATATTTAATTGAAACATTAAAAACGCCAAGAAAAAAGGTGCCTTAACGTCGTTTTACCGCGTTGCATGTGGAAAAAGCAGTGATTAATTTATCATACATTTTAGTTAAAACTTCACTTCTTTCTCAACTTGGAAAATCTTTTAAGTCAAATAAATAAAACATTATTTTGTACTAATTTCACATTTATTTAAATATATACAATATATGAATTTTCTTTATCCGTAAATTCCTTTCATATTTATAGTAAAATTTCTTTGTTACAAACTAAATAGTTTTATTTCGTATAATAAAAATAACTTTGTATTATTGTATATGCGTATCAGTTGAAAACACTCGCGATGAGCGATACCAGTCATGATCATATAAAATAAATGTGGATAAAAAGAGTGTTTTATCTTTTTAATATAATGTCTTTCCACCAAGTATTCACAGTAAACACAAAAGTAAATTATTCAGTATTCTGAATTTGTTTATGTTTAAGCGCGTTGTTAAGCATATAATAAATTCATCAAGATTACTTTCGATTTGATCAAAAACAATGATTTGCTATGCATTATTTATTGTATTGAGCGATGTTCACTAAACTTTAAATGTCGCTTAAGCTTGCTAATGAGTAAGACTACAACTCAAAATCACGAACCGTTCGATTATTGGACTGAATAAAAGAAGACAATTAAATAGTAAAACAGCGCTTAATTTAACAAAGGTTTCCACTATTTTACACCAAGAATTATTTTTTAACCGTTTGAATACCGCGCAATTAAAACATTAATATGTCCTAGAGATACTGCGTGTTTTTGAGAAAAATAATTTTGCCTAATATACACTCGAATTCGATATTTTAAAAACCTATATAGACACAGTTTAGATGGAACTACACATATTCATCAAAATATTGCTTATATTCTATTAGAATATCAAGTATTTGATTTTTTAAATGTCTTTGACATCCGTGTTCTCTAGCACATGTTCCGGACACCTGTGTCTGCTTGGAATTCAAGTGGTTAATGCAATTAATAAATAGCCAACTTTTTTTATTTACGATTCGTTAGATTGTCGTTACAGTCATAATTCAATTTTTGTAAAAACGTATTTAAAAACTATAGAATAATTTAAATTTTTAAATCTAGGTTATCGTAAGTTATTAAAAAAATATGTAAAACTGAAACAACTTGTTATAGGATACGATTATACAATATACTATTGAATAAACGTAGTTTAAGTAATCGTCTAATAGATAGTAAGAAATGTAAATCAGCTCGTTGAAAATATTCATGGGGTTGATATTTCAAGCTCTTTTTTATCAATGGCCGGGAACGATCTCCTTGGTTCATATTTTTGCGTTTAACTTGGCCATATTTATGACTGTCATATTTTATGAACGATAAAATTGCTCTTTGTTACGAAAGAATGACTAAACGTGACAATTTCTCGCGACGAAGCACCCATTTTGGAGCCATGAATATCTCAGAAGTTTTATGAATTGACATTTAAAATACAAGAAAATATCGGATATTGAACGATGTTTGCATTTTGGGTAAGCGTTTCAATGCCTTTTATACTCTTAAACTTCTATTAAGAAACAACTAAAAATTAGCACATTTTTAAATATTCATATAATACTTAATGCTTAAAGTATTATAAGCAGTGCATTTGCTTATGTCTATTTACTACCAAATCTTAATTAATCACATAGAAATAGGGCTTCCAATTAACCGGACATTTAAACTAACCGGTTTTCGGTTTTTTTCAAATAAATAAACCGGGTAACCGGTTTAAACCGGATTTATTTTCAAAAAACCAATTTTAGTACCAAAATAACCAATGTTTCAAAAAAAAGTATTTTGATTACTTAAAAAACAGTCAATAAGTGCATAAAATTAGAAAGTAGATACAAATATCGCTGTTTTTGTTTGAGAAGGTCACGGGTTCAAATCCCGGCACAAACAATTTTATATATATTTTTAAATGTATCAATCGATTTATGATTTTCTGTTTGAGGCCAGGATGTTTGTGAAGTTTGTGATGTTTTGAATTCTTGCACGAAGCGTAACGAGAGCGATTAGCTAGTCACTTGTCCTAATCTAGCCTTACCCTTCGATTTTTACTATCTTTAGAAAAAAGAGATGTTGAGCAGCTGAGTAACAAACAGTTATCGTGAAAACACCTGAGATAAACTCCACTAGGAGTCCATATGATCCACATTGGGAGTGGGCATGGTTAAAAAATATATTTGTATTTAAAGAAGATATTTATTTAAAAAAAATGTTATTTAAGTGTCATCAAATAATGATTTTTCTGGTGTTTAGCTTTTTTTAAATAATAAAACGCTCCTTTATACTAATTTCACATTTATCATTTTAGAAATCAGTTGAGAATACTCGTCATGAGTGAAATATAACTAAAATAAAAAAACATTTTTTATGGAATAACTATGTAGTACATATTGTATATTAATATACCTTATTAATAATACAGGCTTAGAATTAAATGAACTTTCGGTTAGATCATTTTTACTTATATGTATGTAGTGTAGCTTCCCATAGAACTTAGTTTGGCTGCAATATTTTATTTTTGAACTAAAATAAAATATAATATGCACAGATGGTTGTGATAGCATATTTGAAATATATTAAATATGTATTTTGTGATATTTTCAACAAAATCAAAAATCAAGTTCACTTTGTACCAGTGAAAACCATCCAATCCACAAGCGCAATTATTTTACAACCCTATAATATATATATCCTATTATAAATATTAATAATTTTGTCAGTAACTACTAATTTTCACTATACGCAAACATGCATTCGTGTCCTTACGATTGTATGCCTAACATTGTCACATTTTTAAACAATTGTTTAAAAGAAATGTAACGCATATTCAGCTAGTGTTCAACTGTATAACACTTCAAAAACCTTTTTGCTCGTCTTTATTATTATTATTGTTTGCACATGTGCATATTGGAAAGACACCGACCCCTTAAAGTAGCCGATGATTTATGGCACCGATTGTTAGAAAATAAAAATAAAACGTTTTAAAATTGAATTGTTTTATAACTTGAAAGATATATTAAAACATGGGCTTAGTCACTTAACCTTTTTATGTATGAATGCTGCAAAAAAAGTGGATACAAATTGCCATCTTTTTAAGTTCAGGTACCTACTACTTTCTTGGAATGATAGCAATCGTATATATTATACAATATTCAAGTTCCATATCCAATATTATATTGTTAATAATTATAAATAACCCGACTAATAAAGATCAAATGAATACGTGAAAAAAATGTACATTATAAATTTTTGTTTACTAATATTTAAATTGCTTTGTAACACTACAAGTTTCGGCTCGGATATTTTTTCATTTAAAAGATATAAAGATTAACGTATTTTTGGTTCAATAAGGTTCACTTGTTTTATTATCATTGATATTTTAAGAATCCTTTCGTATTACAGATGTTTAATTGAAAGCAGTATAGTTGTCCATGATTTCGACTACATACTTGTTATTAATATGTCAAAGAAATTAGACAATTGAACAGTTAAATACTTTATTATATTGTACTACTTATAATACTATTATTATATACAACATTTTTATATATTTATACTCTACATATGAATATTTAAATAAAAGCTAGTGGTGTTCAAAGCAGGAAAAGATTTTTTAATTAACCCGGTTAACCGCCCAAAATAAACCGGTTTTCGGTTTATTTAAAAACACCCGAAAAACCGGTTAACCGGTTTCGGTTTAAACCGGTTTGGAAGCCCTACATAGAAAGAAAGATTTAGCGATCAAAAATTGACAATATAATTGTAACTATTTCCTTAATAACTCTGTTATTATGAATTACAATAAAAACTATTCAAAACATAGATAAATGAGATCAAAAAAAACAAATGTACACGATAATAATAAAATAAAATTATCGTTACATACTCTTTGTATGGAATATACACCATATGGACTTATAATAAAGTAGATATATATTGAAACTCGTTGTATGCCAGTTATTTTGAAAATATTTAGAATAATGTATAGATTAAGAAAAGATCTAAAGATTAGCTAACCACTACATTTACAACCAGTTACAATGACATAATAGAATAGATGGGACTTAATAAAAACATTATAGGCGCATTCCTTGACTTGAAAATATCCGTTTTCTATTTCATACTTATGAATCTACCTCACAATCTAACAGGGCGAGAACCAGTTTTGATCAATTAGCTACGTGGACGCCAAAAAAATATTTTAACCCAGACACATTCTTAATTGCAATATAATATAATTTAAAATATAGACTCATGGTGCTTGATGGAATTTCCATGTCATATTTAGTCATTTGATCCGTACACTTGAATGGTCGTAAAAAATATAAAATATAATATTTGTTATCATATACTAAAACATGTCTTGATTAATATGTCTGTCTGTAACCCACAATATAACACTACGTTTGTGTACGACATAGAGAGAGATAAAGAGTGCTTGTGCACCTATGTGTCTGAGAGCGACATCAACAGTGACAAACAAATGCTGAAAGGTGGCATTGTTACCGAATGTATAATTTTACTAGTGTAAACATCGAGTCCGTAGTGCAGTGTTTAAGGTCGTTGGTTTCCGTGACGGATTTCACAACGAATAGCATTTTTGTTCGAAGACATGGATAAGTAAAAATTCCCTCCCATTTTTTCAATTCTAAAATAACAGGGCGTAGAGAAATCAGATGAATTAGCTAACCACTAATCCTGTACTAAAATTATATTTTCTGTTCCTACTGTCTTCGAAAATAATGCAGTTCTCGTAAAAAAACTTTTATAAAAAATACCTCCATTATATGCTCCACATTGGAAGAGAACACGTATTTAAAAAAATAAAATAATACTTCTTTAAACCGATGTGCATAAAAAATACCAATTACTAGAAAATTACAAAATATTTTTCAGTCCTTAGCAAAAATCACCAATTTAACATTTAGGTTCCACCGTGCTTATAATATTTTTTATGTAAGCGTTTTAGTACATTACCCTTATCTAAAAGTCTTTATTTCTTCAAACTGAGGTGTTTTATGAAGTCAAAAGAAGTGTTTGTAGTAACAAAGAGAACGAGTAAGATTCTGTGCTATGCCTTCTAGTTGGGTCTGATGTTCAGTATCGAAGAAAGGGTGTCCAAAACGTGCTATTCGAACACTTCTCCGAAGAAACATAAAAAATAAGCCAGCATAATTTAAATATATTTTTATCAAGTTTTACCTATTTCTCATACAACTGAATTGAACAATGAATTATTTTTGTAAATATTGTTTCAATCTACAAAATGTAGAAAATTTCTCATTGAAAATAAATGAAAACGATATGTTCACGCATATTTTCAATTGTTGGCTCACTTTATCAAATCGAGGAGTATTGTTCAAACACTGTAACTACAATACCTGGTTAATTTTTTTGGTACACATTATGAATGGTTTTAATCAAATATGAATAAATATTTTATTTACCTACATATTATGGCTTAATTTTTCTACAATAGAGTTCATGGTCTCTTGTCGCTGATTAGAGAAAAAATATTTCTACGAATATTTCTATAGATGAACACTTTCGTTAACTCAAAACTCATGCACACATATTTTACATATGTTGAATATTGAATAATGACAAAATTGTATTGAATTTTTTTATATTACTTTTTATTACACATCATTCGAGGGATTTCTTTTATTTTGTCGATGAAACCATTTATTTCGAAAAATAATACATTGGGTCATCACACGTATATACAAATATAGATTCAATGTATAAATATTCTCAGATTTTATTCGTCTTGAATGAATGACACCCATTTTGTACAATTTTAATTAAAGAATTACCTGGTATCAACTCTCGAGCTATTTAATTCAAATGTGATAAAGGGTCGATTTCCCAAGAGCTTATTCTCGAATCGTCTTGAAACAAAATCCCTGCATGACGCAGAAAATATATGAAATGTAATTATAATTTTTCCATGATAATTAAACGAATCGCTTGATATAATAGAAGGAAAAATTGCGGGCAGCAAAGACTTGTGTAGAAAAGACTTATAGCTGCGCAATATTATTTTCTAATACTCAAAGGTCAACACTGTAGTAGTCCAATCCAACGTACCAATAAAAATGAGACTTAAAGAATTCAGCTGTCAAATTTTAATTGTTAAATACACTAAAAGTAAAACAATATACTATGTACGATTTTGAAATCAAACCAAAATTTTTGCACGTACATAAACTGAGGCTATTAAAGATCGCCTGATTACTGTAATAGAAATAAATATACATACACTTCTTTTGTGCGCGTAACTGAATAATTAAGAAAAAAATGGGTTTACGTCGGAGAATTGTTTACTTGGCATAGTTTGAAGTAGGGTATGCAAATAGTATTGCCTATCCCATTCTCTCTGGAGACCCATAAAACTACGAAGAGGTGACACTTAGCTTTTATTGTAATGCTTGTTTTTATGTTTGTATCCGATTCTGCGGGTGGCAAGGCTGACTTTGTCCGCCATTTAACTGGTAAAATCATTTTAATAAAATGGTTTAAAACCATAACAGTTGTAATTATATCATTATTCCGGCTTGAAGTGTTCTTACACTAAAGATTACAAATTCTATATGGTTTAATGCGCACAGTGCAAGTTAAAATTGGTTGTAGACATTTATTATGAAAGTCTGTTAGTGAAAGCTCTATATAGTGAAAATAAACAGAATAGATTCTAGAAAATCGTTGATATTCTGAGGGGGATAAATTTTATAGGTTAACAGATAATATTATTAAGAGATAATATGGCTAAGTTATTTTATTAAATGCGAGTTATCTGTATGCGAATATTCATATATATATGTATAAAATATAAAGAAGGTATCTATACAAAATATATTATTCAGCCGTTTGATCAACATTTACTTTTTAATGAAGGAAAGTCATATATAAGTATTGGCTTATAATCTCACGACGATTTTAAATAAGTGGTTAAGTTAAGTTTCTTACCTTCCTCAAAATCATGTATATTTCAATGTATACGATTAGAATTAAAAGTAACGCCTTTTAATAGTTATGATCATTATTCTTGCAGGAGTTAATTGTGAACAATGCAAATCTTTTAAAATACACAATTTCTTTGAAATACTCAAAATGACAATAGTAAAGTTAGCAGAGATAAATTGTTGTATAAAAAAGTAATTATGCATTTTTTTTCACTAAAATTTATTTGAATATCAAATCTAGTGAGATATATACAATCTTTTGTTTGATAAAAAACTAATAGCACATAATCTCTTCTGCGGAGTAAAAAGCAATATATGAGTCGAGACGACTCATATGTGCTTAATTGTGAGCAATTCAAAATAAACTGAGATATCTACTACAGTAATTTCGATAATATTATTCACAAAACTGTTAAAAGATTAAAACCTCAATTTTTAATTATTATCTATAGAATTGGATGTTTTCAACTGCTCAAGTAATAATAAATGTCTTTTTTATAATTTAAAACGTTAATCCGCTCATTTTTAAAATGTCACGTAATTTAAGCGATAATTTTCATTATTTCAACGCTGATTTTCCTATTTCCATTTCTGGTATGACAAAAGAAGACTAAAAAATGTATTTTGAACTTTTCTCTGACTCAGTTTAAACCAAGTTTTATGATATATTAGAATTTGACAACTGTTTTTGTAAAAGCCCTAATACAACATATAAACCCCATTAATTGCTTTTATCTTTTATCAACGTATTTATGTGATATCGGCTATTAAAAATATACCAGATTAATTGACCGTCTATAAATGTCGGAAACATACTACGATATGTACGGTACCTATTAAATTTAGACTCTTGCACTCTCAGCTTATTTTGTCCTCGGCTGTACTTAATATTATATATTATGTTTATCGTTGAGTACATTGTTGAACTTTCAGGAAATTCACCTTTAGCCACCCACTATAGATATTTTATTGAGGCGATACGATAACACAATATCAGCAAACATAATGCTACTTTGAATACAGTGTAAAAACTAAGCCAAACCAGTGAAGTGTTAAGAACTTTCCTTAACGAATTAAATTAAAACTACGTTTCTGAATTTTTTTATCGTAAAACATCATTATTCAATTGTACAATAGATTTTACATTGACAATAATTATTTTTTAAAAATACATGAATAGAAGAAAAAATAACGAGAAAAGATAATATTTGGACATTTTTTTATTATTATACACAGTAGACATTTTGTAAATATAAAGGACTAATTTGGATAACGGGTATCTGTTGAATCCAAAAACTCATTATAAAAAATCTTGTTTGTTTATTTATTTATATAAAATATAAATAATGCATTGATAGTTTTTGAGCGACTGGGTAAGTTACAGTTCTCGTAGAAAAAATATCTGTTGAGACACCTCCATTAAGAGGCTTTATGATCCACATTGGGAGCGGACATGGATTTAAAAAAAATGTTATAATACACTTAATTGGCATTTAAGTAACATAAACAAAAAGTTAACATAATCAATATTAATTTAGAATTTCGACTGAAGGTGCTTGATGTAATGTCAATATACATAGATATATATATATATATATATATACGCTGGCCACTGATTGAAGCAACTGCACAGCAAATAAATTTAAGTTCAAAGACGAATGAACAGGATTTTTGTGTGCGTAAATATATATATATATATTTTAACTTAATATTGATTAAATTTGAATTGTTTAGATGTTGTATTTTTCCATGAGTTTTGTCGCTAACAACCCGGGTTTTACCTTTCAGCATCTTCGGATATTTCTAGTGCACGAAACTCCGG